>LPNX010663310.1:2819-20315 GCA_001517045.1 Pseudotsuga menziesii | reverse complement strand
TTTGGTTTTTAGTATTTATTGCTCTTACTGTTCCTTCAATCTTTTATGCACTTACGATATTTGTGATTTCTTGAACACTTGCTAAGTTATGTTACTAAAACACCCTTGTACACAACAAAGACCTAAAAAATATTCTAATTGAATTATGCTCTTCACCTTGAGCTCTCAAGCAATCTTGATCGATCCTAGATGATTGAAGGTCTAAATTACCTTTTTCGACACATTTGAATCCAATTTGTTGTTTCTCATTTCATAATATTGCTCATAAAATTGAAGAATTTACCTAGTTAAAGAGTGGACTCATTTTGAGTACTTTGCACTTTTAGTGATTTCCTTATGTGCAATTTCTATTTCAACATATTTTTTTAGCTTTTTCATTTATAGCATTTGCTTCAAAATTTGTTGGTTTTTCTATCATTAGCTATTGCAAACAAAAGGACCTAAACATTGTTCAATCAAACAATGTTCTTCATTGTGCGCTCAAGCGATCTTGGTGAATCATTAGAAGACAAAAATACCTTCTTTTTTCATACCGTAATCAAACAAATGTTGGTTCACGACACTAAGATTATTCCAGTAAAAATAAAGCAACTTAAAAAGTTAAATCATACATCTAACTTAATTCCTCTAATTATTGATTGGGCTTCATAAGCTACGTGTTGCAATTGCATCCTCATCCATCGTCAGAAATTGTCACACATTGAAGGTAGGATAGGTGATGGATATGCAATGTCAAATATGAATAAAGGTCCATCAAATGGTTGCAAGAGGAAGTGTCGCCTTCAAGTAATCTTTGGGTAAAGGGTTTCCCATGGGGCCTAGAATAAACGACCAATGGGTGTACTATTAAGGAACTCCTTGTGTTGAGGAAAATCGGGTGGCTAAGGAGGAGCGAAGGGTGAGATCCAAGTCGAAGAAGTGAAACAGGCGAGTTTGGGCGCTCTGCGCTCGGGCCAGCTGGGGGCGGGGGCTGCAAACCCCCCCGAGGACTCATGGCGGTGGCCACAACGAGGTGCCGAACGGAGGTAGCAGCAGCAAGTCAGATTGGGAAAGTGGGAAGGACGAGAAAAGTGAAGGGAAGAGATCGGGCCTGGGAGGATGCCTCCCGAGGGCCCAGATGATCCCGACAATCCAGATCCGATCAGAATCAATCCGAGGGAAAATAGAGATGTGGAAGGAAAAGGCCTTAATCAGGAAGTTTGTGGGGATTTGTCCCAAGGAGAAAGACCTGGTTCACTGGATCCAGAGCACTTGGAGCCCAAAGGGCCACTATGACCTGTAGTTGGGAGCAAAGGGTTTCTTTACCATCATTTTCTTCAATTAGGAAGACCGCGACAGGATCCTGGAAGGGGGACCCTATTTTTTCTTCTCGGCAGGGCTTTACCTCTGACCTTGGAAGGAACGCTTAAATCCTGAATCTGAAGATCTAACAGTAGCCCCGGCGTGGCTCCATCTGGTAGGTCTCCCCGGGGAGTACTGGGATATGGAAATCATACGGGATATTGGCAATTCAGCCAGGGAATTTGTGAAAGTTGCTGAGCAAACTAGGCTTCAGAGGTATACCTCGTTTGCTCGAATTTGTGTGTATATGGATCTCTCAAAGGACATCCCTGAGGCGGTGAGTTTGAATTGGGAAGACGAAGAGTGGATCCAGTAGATCGATTATGAACAGTTTCCCTTCCGGTGCAGGATCTACCATGAGTATGGTCATTTTGGGAGGAATTGCTCGAAGGGAAACCAGGAGAAGGGTGCCTTAGACCAAGAGGGGGAAACACAAGCTAATGAAGAATTCACACAGGTCAAAAGTAGGAGGAGGGGTAGGAACAACGGTGGGCAGAAATCTTGTAAAAAAATGGCTGAAAAACCATCGACTACCTCAAACTCTTTCCATATCCTGGAGGAGGAAGGAGAGGAGAAATCGAGGGAAATGGAGGGTCCAACCAGCGCCTAGGAAACCGAGATAAAGGGATCGGAGGAAGAGAATAACACTGGCAACATGCCAGTTATCATGGAAGAGGACGATGCTGAGGATATGGAACTTGGGGATTTGGATTTGGACACACTGGAAGAAGAATGTAGGAACGTGGGTAAGGGCTATGTATCCCGGGAACAGATTGAGCTCCTGGAGCAGGCCATTATTCGATCCAAAGCGCATAAGGATCTAGGAATCAGCGTGGAAACGCAGAAGGGAAGCAAGAGGAAATCGTTGGAGGAAGATCAAAAGAGAGGCCGGAAAATGAACAAATAGAGGATAGCAGAAATTGGAGTCAAGCTGATTGAATCAAGCCAGTATCCCACGATCAAGGCGACCTTCTCTGAAGTAAGTAAAGTTACCCAATGAAGATAGTGCAATGGAATATTAGGGGGTGTAATCACCCAAGCAAGATTAAAACCCTAGCAAGGAAGATTAAGTAGGAAAAACCAAACATTCTTTTTTCGCAAGAAACCAAGTGTAGCTTTGGGACCATGATAATGATTGGGCAAAAGATTTGGAAAGGTAGCAAGGTCATGGCAACATATGCAGATGGTATGAAGGGGGGAATGGCCATTCTTTGTCATCCCAGAGAAGTGGATCTCTCGGAGTGGAGAGCTGGTCACTTCTCCCCATAGCGGAGTTTCAAATCATAGGATCAGAGATCAGAGGGACGAAGTTAATATCTACGGCTCAAGTGCCTTTCCTCAGAAGCAGGATTTTATTCACCACCTGCGATGGCTATGTGCGTCGGCCGAGGAAGGACACTAGATTATATGAGGAGATTTTAATCTGATTACCTCACTTTGAGAAAAGAAGGGGGGGAGAAGGATGTTGGATAAGCACCAAGAGGAATTCCGGGCGGTCCTAGCCCAAAGTACTCTAGTGGACATGGAAACTGGGGACGGCTGGTTTACGTGGAACAATAGGAGAGGCAGGGATCATCTAGTCGCCTCTAGATTAGAAAGGTTTCCGGTGTCAAAGAACATGGTGAGGTGCTGAGGAGAAATCAGGGCAAATGTGCTCCTAGTAGCTGGCTCTGATCACTGGCTAGTATGCCTTAGTTGGGATGGAGCGGTTGCTTGACTGCCTAAGCCTTTTTGCTTTGAGCAATTTTGGCTTGAGCACAAAGACTTTAAAATTCTAGTGGAACAATGGTGGCAGGAGCTGGACATCCCTGGGGGGACAAGGATGTACATCTTCCAATAGAATCTCAAGGTTGTAAAAGCCAAGATCCGTACATGGAACAAGGGAGAATTTGGCAACATTTTTGAGGACAAAGGGAGGCTTGCTTAGGACATAACTCTCATCCAGCAGAAAGGGATGGACTCTGGGTGGGATGCGGAGATGAAAGAAAAAGGAAAAAGACCTTTTTGCCCAGCTGGAAGCCAAAGAGAGGTAGGAGGAAATATTCTGGAAGCAAAAGTCATGGGTCAAATGGCTGAGGGAGGGGGACAAAAATACCAAATTCTTCCATAACTCAGTGGTCAACAATAGGTTGGGTTCTAAGATCTTCAAAATCAAAAGGACCAATGGGACCCAGGTGGAAACCAGGGAAGAGATTGGGGAGGAGCTCACCATCCATTTCAAGGAGATCATGACAGAAGACAACACTGCTAGGGGACAATATATAGACAGGATCATAGCTCTGATTCCCAGGATAGTATCTAGGGAGGATAATGAGAGCCTCATCAAACCAATATCCATGCAGGAGGTTGAGGAGGTAATGCATATGATGGATCAGGGGAAAGCTTCAGGCCTTGATGGCTTCACCTCCAATTTCTTTCACTTCTTCTGGGACATGATCAAGGAAGAGGTCTTGCTTATAGTTGAGGAGTCGAGAAAAAGTAGAGGAGTGCTCAAAGCCTTCAATGCAACGGTCCTATCCTTAATCCCAAAAGGAGAGGGAGTTGATACCCTAGGTAAGTTCAGACCCATAGCCCTATGCAATGTGATCTACAAGATAGTTTCCAGTCATAGCAAATAGACTAAAGCCTCTTCTCCCAGGGCTGATCAGCCTAGAGCAATTTGGCTTTGTGGAAGGTCGTCAAATCCTGGATGGCATTATCACGATCCAAGAAACTATCCACTCCCTAAAATGAACTAGATGCCCAGGAATGCTCATCAAGTTAGATATAGCCAAGGCTTACGACAAGCTCAACTGGCATTATATGGAGAAGGTGCTTCGGGCATTTGGCTTTTGCCAGGATTGGGTGGAGTGGGTCATGGCTCTGGTCTCCTCTCCCTTCTACTCCATCCTGCTAAACGATTCTCCGACGAGGCTCTTCTCGCCATCCAGGGGGATCAGACAGGGAGATCCTCTCTCCCCTTTTCTCTTCATTCTGGCAGCCGAAGGGTTAAGCAAGCTCATCAAGGCCCAAGTGGGAAATGGGAGGATCGGGGGTCTATCGTTCCATGAGGACATGGACAAACAAACACACCAACAGTTCGTGGATGACACGGTGTTGATGGGGCACCCTTCAGTCCAAGAGGCTCGGGCCTTCAAAACAAGCCTAACGACCTTTTCTAAGGCGTTGAGACTAGCAGCTAATGCTGAGAAATCTCAGGTTTTTTTCTTCAACACTCAACTCATAACTTAGAGACACATAGGGAGGATTTTGGGATTTACAAAAGGAACACTGCCGACTAAGTATCTGGGGGTCCCTTTGGGACAAGGAATTATCAGGCAGGCATCTTGGCAGGATCTGCTAGACAGGATTTAGGCCAGATTGGCTAGTTGGACCCTCAAACCCTTAAGCCTTCCTGGGATATTAGTCTTGATCAAATCGGTCCTCCAAGCCATGCCAATGTACCTATTCTCGGTCTTATCTGCTCCAAAGTCATTCTTAAGGGAAATCAGAAGCGTCCAAAGGAATTTCCTTTGGGCGGGGAGGGAAACTAAAGCCAAATTTGCTCTAGTCAGTTGGGATAAGGTAAGCATGCCTAAGGATAAAGGGGGCCTTGGGCTCCGGGATCCTGAAACGGTGGGGGAAGTGCATGGAGCCAAGATATGATGGAGATGGCGCAATTACAAACAGGAGCCTTGGGCCAAGATCTGGCACATAAAGTATGCCAGGGGTCGCCCAAAAGCTCAGTTGGTTCGATTCAATGGGGATCCTCAAGGGTCTCACATTTGGCAAAAGGCGAGGGAAGGGCGGAAGTTGGTCCAGGAGCACAACTTCTGGGAAGTAAAAATGGGAAACCACGCCAAATTTTGGGACGACTCCTGGAACCAATTCTTTAAGCTAGGGAATAACCCTTAGTGGTAGCATATCAGGACTAGAAGTATTGAGAAAGGCAAAGAAAAGGTTCATCAGTTCTGGGAGGGGGGTCCTCAGGAAGACAGGCGCAGGTGGATGATTCCGGTTAATCAGGATGCCCAGATCTCGGTTGAAGATATTAGAGCCCTTGAGGATGAATTACAAGAGCGATGCGTTTTGATCAAGAATGGGGATGATACTCTCAGATGAGGATACTCTCAGAAGGGGACTTTCAACATCAAAGAAGCATACAACATTAAAATAAGGTGCCAGGAGGAGGAGGATGAGATTTAGAAGAAAATATGGACTTCCATCCCCTGGCCAAAAGTGGCTACCTTCTGCTGGCTTGTGGTAAGACGTAGGGTCCTGACTGGAGAGAACTTGAGTCGCAGAGGTATTCAGGGACCATTTCGATGTGTTCTATGTGTTAGCTAGGAAGAGAGCATGGGTCACCTCCTCGACACATGTGCCTTCACCTTAGATCTATGGGACAAAGGACAAAGGAGCGCAACTTTTCAGGAAGAGCAACAGATGTAGAGGGAACCTTGGCCAAACCTTAAGGGATTAGCATCCCAAAACTTTCAAAAATAGTATTCTGCGGGTTTTATGGTAAGCCTTTCCAGGCACTGTGATGTGGGTAATATGGAAGGAACAGAACGACATAATTTTTAGGGGAAAACAACAATCCCCGGAGGAAGTCTGGAAGATTATAACCTCCAACTTGATGGAAACAGTGCGCGGCATGCAGTGGAGCAAGGAGGACAAGGAATTCCCTGGCCCGAAAAAAAGAATAGCGGAGGCGTGGGGTCTAGACAGTGGGATCATCAATGGTCTGCATCAAAAACCCAAGACCTGCAGAGTTGAGAGCCCGAACTCGTGGTCTCCCCATCCTAGGCTGGTGTTTAAGGTAAATTTTGATGGTGTGGCAAGAGGCAACCCAGGGGACGCAAGCTATGGTGGGGTTTGCTGAAACTCTTATGGAGAAATAATGCAGGTCTATTATGGCTCGATCGGGATGGATATCAACAATTCTGTGGAGTTGGAAGGGATGATCCAGGGCATACAAATCATCATCAGGTATGGTTGGATGTCGGCGATAGTAGAAGGATACTACAACATCATTATCCAAATGGTGAAGCAATTGGCCAATGGAAAATCCACGGAGAAAGTGTCCTCTAGCTGGCGCCTTGCCAGCAGGTTGGATGACCTACGTTCCATGGTTATGACACATTCGACACTATCCTTCATCCACGTTAGGAGAGAAGCAAATCAAGTAGCGGACTTGCTGGCTAATGTCGGAGTCAGTGACGTCAGGGCCAATCGGAGGGGACGGTTAGAAGATTTCGAGGCGGAGCTATGGATCCCTAGATGTCGACAACTGGCTACTCATGATATGGGTGACAGGGGACAGGTGATGGGAGGAATGAGAGAGGAACGAGGCAGGGACAGGTAGCAACAAAGCCCTTCCATGAGTCGGGCCCATTAACGCGTGTAAGCATGTGGTCTAAGGTCAAGGTAATCTGGAGTTATCATTTAAGCATTAAGAGAGTGTACAAAGGAGGTCCTGAAGGGAAAGGTGGATCAAACTCCGTATGGGATGATGATCCAGGAATGACAAGAGCCATGAGAGAGAATCAAATGCGGGGTATGGAGACGGAAGGTTTCAGGATATGGGTAATCAATATCCAGTACCGAACCATTAACGCCCCCATGGCACTAAAGCCTATTAATCCGAAGGTGGTTGCAGAGATCATCACCTGAGTTCTGAGGAGCATCGAAGATAAGCTGGTGTGTGTAGAGTGTTGTCTGTGGGGAGAAGGAGCCCAGAGTGAATCTGTGAAGGGTGAGACTGTGAAGTGAGAGATGGCTTCGCCTCGAGGTGGTCTTAGGAAACCAGGGGGCAGCATAGGACTGGCTGTTAACCAGGACAAAGGGATGAATGCAATTCGACAGGGGAAGAGAGTGGCAACTTGGGCCCAAATTCAAGCTCAGTCAGCCGCGGAGACCTTCAAATATCGAATTCTGCTCATAGTCCGTTTAGCAATGGAGAAAGTGGAGAAGATGCTTTGGGATCAAGTGAATTCCATGCTGATTGAGGTGGTTCGGGAGGAGGTTGAAGGTTGGGTCTCAGACCCTGGCTCCACGACGAGGAGAGCCTCGGCTCACCACCAACTGGTTATGATATATTGGGACATTATGAATTTGGTTACCCAGTCGAACCACATCGCAGCAGCAAAAATCAAGGAGAGGGTCGCGAAGATGATGGCAAAGAAGGAAGGGGACAAGGAGCCTATCAAGGCATGGAAGGAGCACAATGAAGAATGCTAGGACATGCGTAGGAAGCTGGAGGCCCTCAGTGCAGACTGTCGTCTCACCCACTGGAAGGTGGACCAAATCGCCTCTTGTCTGGGCATTGCTTTGTATTATCCAAGGATGGAGCATCATGTGGAAGGGGGGTCTGGTCGTCGCACAAGTGGGAGGAGCAAAACTGTTAACACTCCAGAGGAGCGTGTGACGGATGCTGTTCAGTTTTCGAGAGGTTGGTGCCATGATGCGAGTCCTGGCCCAGGATTCCAGGCTCTACCTTAATCCCCCGGTGGGGTTCCCTCTGTGTTTTTGCTTATGTTTAGGCGGTCTAGTATGTGGCCTGTAGGTCTGTATGTTTATTTGTCTCTTTATTAAGCATGCATGGTGGTAATTCTAAATGGAAATTAGGGATTGAGCTCTCCATAGAGGGAGCTCTCCCGCTTTTGGGATGGGAGGGTAACCAGCTGATCAAATGTAAGGGTGATGGGAAAGACTATGGGCAGGTCGTTAGAGGCCTGCGGTTTTGGAACTCCATTGTAACCGTTTTTATGCAGTAATACATCTTTTATTTACAAAAAAAAATCCTTGGAAAATCCTTGTTGATTTTCTATAATTACACATGTGCATAATGATTCGGCTAAGATTTTGAAAATATTCCTGCAAAAATGAATGTGGAATGTGAATTAATCTGTTATGGTGTCTAGAAAGGAAGCGCCTAAGCTTGGTAAGCACAGGAAGAGGTGCTAGGCTCTTGAGCAGAGCTTCCATTGAAGCACCCAAAGATGTGTTAGGCTCTGAAGCGGGGCGGATCGGATCTCCGTTGAGAGATGCTATACAGATAAGTATTTGATTTACTTATCAAACTTTTGTTGTTGTTGATTTTTTGTAAATATACATGAGCATATGATGCAACCATGGTTTTGAAATTCTTGTTATAAAATTGCATCCTATAGGAATGAATCCGACCTATGAATTAAATTCATTGTGGTGTTCGAAAAGGAAGCACCTAAGCTTGGTGATCACCTAGAGGAGGTGTTGGGCTCAAGAACGGAGCTGTTAGACCTCAGTTGAGAGGTGTTTTCAGGTGATCCGAGGCTTGCAGAAACCGGGGTACCTTTTAATGCACACCTAGGTGTGCAGCGGGGCAAAGTTATGAGTGCCATGGTTGTATAAATCCAAGTCGGATACTTGTGGAACCAAAAGAAGATACTTATGCAAATAATTATTTGGTTCACTAGGCAACTTCTTGTTGATTTTATGTCAATATACATATGCATGTGATTCATCTATGATTTAGAAAATCTTGTGAATACTAACATGGGAATTGACTCATTGCTTGGGACTTGAGCCTAGGTATTGCTGGTTGCCAAAGACATTGGAAATGTTCCAAACTGAGGAGAAGGATTCTCCAAGACCCAAAAAAAGATCTTGTGGTGTGTACTAATGCATGCAATCAAGGACTTGGAGGAGTTTGTATGCTAGACAACCATGAAGTGGAACCAAGGAGGAGTTCTAGATCGTACCAATGGACATGTAAAGGTCCAGAGGAAGCACCATGGTCCCGATACGACTACATGGGAGCTGAAGGATGCCATGCGATTGGCACACCCAGCTTTTGGTTCAATTTTGTAGAGCACTAAGGGCGACACCAGTGTAGCATTTTGTTAAAATTTTGTAAAGCACTAAAATGATGTAAATAGCGTTAATAAATCGTGGTGTGGAGCTCAAGGCAAAGGCCCCATCATGGATCTAGTGTTTTATGTTTCGACAATTAAAATCGATGCCGATGGTTTATGTAGGCACAATATGTTTTGAGACATCATGTAAGTATGCAATTAATAAAAATACCACAACTATCTATGTTCCGCAATGTTAAAGAGATGGGGGCATGATTTCACAAGGAATAGGGAGGGGGAAATATTCAAACCTTTGAGACAATGGGGAAAAACCAAATGTCAAGGGGAAAACCCATAAAGTTGTCAACTACCCATTCTGCCTTTTGTGCCCAGTCATGTAGAAGTTGGTTGAGGAAATTATTTCGTTGGGATGGGAAAGGTATGGAGGTCAAATTCGAATTGGGAAGACCACCCATTTTGGAAAAACGTGTTTTTTACTTGTGGGGCAAGTAAATGCTTGGAAATGAATTCCCAAGCCATTATTCACCCATATGTTTTTCTCTCTCACGCAGTGGGAGCTCCTGGGATCTTTCCTTCACGTATTTGTGGTTGTTTCCTCAATCCACAGCTGGGAAAATCTGTTTTCGGTATTGTTTAGTGAATGGGCAAAGGAGATTCACATTCTGGGGGTTTTTATAGGTCGTGTTTGCCTCCCTCACACAGCTGGAGTTTGTTGTGTTTTTCCCTCACGTTTTTCCTGCATTTTCTTCATCCTTCAATGTTTGGGAAGTTGTTTTTGTGTTGTCGAGTGCATGTGTAGTAGGGATTCACGTTTTTGGTGCTTGTTGGGATCATATTTTCTCCCGTAATTCCCAAGAAAGCTTGTTGAAATCGTTTTTGGCTCCCAGGGTGTTTTTCCCCAATAACTCAATTCGTTCTTGGTTGCAAACCTGTTTTAGGTTATGCTCATTGGCTGGGAGGTTAGAACCATGATTTTGGGGTTTATGGCAGTCGTTTTGCCCACGTGAAGCCATCGACGTCTTTGAAATCGAATTTGCCATCAGAGGGTTGCTTTCCCCTTGTTTCCATTTTTGTTTTGGCTTCCAGGACGTTTTTTACCATACCCAGCAATTGGATTTTGCTGTGAAGTGCATGCTTGTGTTGACTTGGCTGAGTAAGTGCAAGGAACCCATCTGTTTGATGGTTGACTATGTTTGGAGGTGATTATTGGCTTGGATGAGTAAACCCAAGGCCCCCATGTTATTGGCTTGTTTCCCTAATAGTATGTGAAACCCAACAGTGTGTTGGCTTGACTGTGGGTGTATGGTCTTACTGTGTGTAAGCATGTTACTCCCTAATTCCTTGTGAAAATCATGCCCAGCTCGGGGGTGGTAGTGATGCTGAGAGATTGATGAGCACACTGGCCTATGGTTGGGCGGAACGTTGCAGCGACATAGCTAGTTGCTGGCCAACTCAATTACGAGATAAGTATTCACTTGTATTTCTCTTGTGTATTTACCTTTGCAACTGTATTTTCTTGATTTATGAATTATGAACATGTTGAATGCTTGAATGGATGATTTGCTTCCGATGTATAGTTGTGTTTGTTATGCATTTGTGTATGTTTTAATTCAATGAATTTTTATTATCATATTCATGTGGCTAGATTGCCCAGTCTGACATCAAAAGCAGTGTTGGTCGCGTCCTCTCCATCGTCGGGATGAGGGGAGGGGACGTGACATCTAGTGTGGCTAACTGACAACCAAGCCACTCTCACGTATGCAATTCGAATGACCTCCTTGGAATTCAAATTTTCTTGCTATTCATGCAAATGTATGACATTGTATCACTACTTATGATTGATTATTGATAATATACAGCTGCAACCTCTGATTGCAGCACTGTTATGTCATTTTGTGTGTAAATTGTCTTGAATCTTCTGTAAGATTGTGCTTTAGTCTTTAGATTGTTGTGACTGAATTTTCATAATGATCTTCACCAAAGCATGCCAATTCATAAATAGATCTATATATCTAGATTTGTCAACATTACATTCCTATCTCTATTTATAGGCTTGCACCTTTTACAAAATGGTCCACTTTGACCAACTTCCACCTTGACCAAGTGGTGTGAGGTTTTAGCTAGGGTTTTTGTATCATTCCTAGGATTTTTGGTCCCTGAGGAGTGTGTGGCAACCCATGTTCAGAACAAGGTCTAGGATGTCTTAATTTCACCGTTGTATGTGTATGTCAGAGTCTTGGTTTGTTTGAAGATTGACATTTAGTGTTTTTCATTGTTTGATTCTTCCCTCATTACTTGCTTAGAGCTTGGTGTCTATGGTGGCGGCCTAGTCAGAAGAGTTGGGGTCTTCTCGGTTCGTATCCATTCTATGTCAGCATCATGGATGAGGTGGAGACCTAGTGGAAAGGGGTTGATGTTTATTTGGAAGCTACATGAATTTTCAAATATGATGTGGAGTACATTAAATTTCTGCAAAAAGTTCGACGATGTGATGACATGAGTAAATAGAATGGGACTTCTCGGTTGGTGGTGGTAACAAGTGTCTGTCCTTCAATCGTTTCCCCTAGGACTTTGAGCCCGAGTCTTGTTCCAAATCGGATTGTGGTAAATGTATCTAGCGTTGATGTTGGTAGGAGTTCTCATCCTCCATGCTACAATCCTCAAGCCCCACCAAGTCATAAGGTTTCTCAGATTCAAGGCTTGGGGTTTATGAAGGTTGGGGAGGTTGGAAAAGAGAAGCGTGCTCTTAAATCTCATAGAGTCAGGGAGGAGAAACTTTTATTGACATTGGAAAAGGATATCAACCTTGATAGGCTAAGTGCCTTTATTCGTGTTCTTTGGTAGGGAAAATGAGTTATTCAAGCTAGGAGAGGGAATTTCTTTTGGATTGGATGGTTTCTAATTGGAAACTGATTCTGGGTTATTGTCCCAAGTTGAATATATTGATGAACAATTGGTTTTGTTTCCAGTTTTTAGGGGTTGAAGACTTGGAGAAAATGTATTCAAAACATTGGATTATAGGGCGAAGTTGCTTGATGCTCAAGAAATGGCATCCATGCTTTAACCCATTCAAAGAGCATATACAAAAACGCCATGTCTAGATGATTCTTCCATGCTTTAACTAATGATTTCTAGTGATGACCCACATTCTATATTTGGTTGGCTCTCCGCGGCTCAATTATAATTAGATGGATCACTTGCTCAAGAATGGAATGATTATATTTGTGGGCTCAGACATGCTGGGATATCCTAGAGCAACTCAGTGGGCAGGTTGTCTTGGACCATGGACCCTAAGTCTTGTATGATCATTGTGAACTCTGCACACCTTGACATTTTAAATTTCTATGCAAATTCTAAATCACTTTGGTGGTATAAGATGTGGACTTGGCATATTCCTTTAAAAGATAAATGTTTCACGTGGTTTGTTTTAACGAACTGGGCTCTCACCTAGGATAATCTCTTCAAAAGAGGTTTCCAAGGTATGGGGTTATGTTTGATGTGCAAAGAGAATTTAGAAAGCATACATCTATTCGGGGACTATTGGTTTTTTTCAGACTGCTTGGGTTGAAATAATGGAACACCTTCAAACATAATTTATGTGGAACAAATCTACAGTTGAGGAAAAATTGTTGTTCTAGAAAACTTATCACTCAACTCTTAGGTTGCTTCCCTTATTTTCTATTTGGTACACTTGGAAGGCCATAAACTCCATTATTTTTGAAAACATACCACAATCTCTCTTCTAGGTCGCAGCCAAAACTATCAGTCATTTTCTGGAATATAAGGCTACATCAAAGACATGCCATCAATGATATGTGCTTGATTTGGTCATCAACAAATCCAGGGTTTGGGCCTTTTTCGACGGGGCCTCAGACAATGGTGCTTGTGAGGGAGGTATGGCCTTATATTATTCAGACTTTCATATTTTCTCTTAAATCTAGGATGTGGGAAGGGAACCAACCAAAGAGTCGAACTCAAAGACATGTCATCAACGATATGTGCCTGATTTGGTCATCAATAAATCCAGGGTTTGGGCCTTTTTTTGATGGGGCCTCAAACAGTGGTGTTTGTGGGGGAGGTATAGCCCTGCATTATTCAGACTTTCATTTTTTCTCTCTTAAAGCTAGGATGTGGGAAGGAAACCAACCAAAGAGTCGAACTCATTACTCTTTGGGGCCAAATGAAGTATATTGTTCAAGCTTACATCCTACAATTACAAATTTTTGGTGATTCCCGAGTTATTATAGGTTGGATTGAGGACATAAGTAAATTACAGATTGCTCAACTATTACATTGGTGTAGGAAAGCACAGTGTAATACCCTCATGATATTGCTTTTATTTTCATGTTTAGAAAATTATTTTTATTATGTAATGAGTTATGAAACTCAAAAACTCAAATGGCATTTGCACAATAAACCTTATATTTATTTATTTAATAAAGAAAATGACACTTGGAGAACTCAACTACATGAAGGGACACCAACCTTGGCACCAAGGAACATGTGTAAGCAAGCTAGAGTGATTGATACCAATCAAATCCAATCCAAAACTCAACAACCAGACAAGATCTTAAATCATAGGAATTTAAGGATTCGATTGGACATTTGATTGGGATGACATAAGACCTGGGAAAAAGCTATATATATTGTGTTGTGCATGGGGAAAATGATTGTTGAGTGCATGTGTTGAGCGTTTTTCTATTTTTATAAGTCCATCATTAAAAACTTGTTATAGACTCGATGATTGAGTGCCGCGAGGAAGTTACTTGTTGTTCTAGTGCATTGGTTGGTGATCTAGCTCGGGGGTGGAGCGGAGCAAACCGTTGAGTTGCTGCCTCCTATGGTTGGGAGGAGTTGATTTTCCCATTGTGTTTTTCCCTGGATTCAAGAAAGTAGATCTGATTTATTTTCTCATATACTCCAGTTTGATTGACGGTTGTTTACTTACCAATTAAATAAACTGTAAATGGGTTATTGCTAGATCTTTAAATAGTACTTTATGAAACTATGATCTATGTGTATTTCGTCAAAATCAATTATCTAGTAGCTACACATTTTCTTTAAATCTAACGAAACATTTTGGAACAAATCCTCGAAACATTATTTTAAATTGTTACATAGCGTTTATGGGAATGAAATTGGTTCTTAGAGTCTGTCGTTAAATTGTCTCATGGATCAGATACAAGACGAAAATATTCCTTGACTCTCAATATACTTTGCATAAGAATTATAATGTTTGCACTTGATCTACACTCTGCATACACCCAAAGGTCTGTGTTTGTTTCCAATTTGTTTTGATCTGTGAAATATATTTGTATACGTATAACTCAGATCTGATCTGAAAACCTGGGTATGCTTTTTGTTTACCATCTATGTGTTTAAACTGGTGGATATTTTTGCTTGATGTCAAAGTCAACTCTCAAACTCTCTGCAACGATTTCATTTCCTGACCTGCACACAGATCTGCATTTTTACGTAGACCTCTCCTCATGACCGCAGACGCAACACTAAGGCAAAAACCTACCCACGTTTTCCCTGACATGGTCAAGAACCACGCAGGCCTTCTGCTCTCTGCACACGGTGAGATGGCTTGGATTAGCGATCTGATGTTTTTTTTTCTTTTGTCATCCTTGGGTATATGCGTTGAATCCGTGACTGAGGTTTAGTGCTTTGATTTCTCTTGGCCGTCCACTTTATGCCCGTAGGCTCTATAGTTTTGGCGAATTGCTGGTCGTTTATGTAACAATACGATCTCTACTCTATCCGCCGAACCCCAGCATGTATCTAAGATCATAGCATGAGTTTGGATGCGGTTGAGGCATCCCGGTTCCTCTGTTCAGTTCTGTTCAGATCGGAATTGATTGTATTATATCGATTTCTTTTTGGTAGAATTAATGTGCAGTTTACAGCTTTCAGGATTATGTCCATAAAGTAGCATGAGAAATCAATTGGGTAGATTTTTGGTATTGCATATATATATGTATGTATTTTACTGAGTTCATATTAATGGAAATCTGACTTTGGATCTTGTGTTCCGTGGATTGTATATATTGTATAGAGTGAATTAAAAACTTGTTTATATATGATTATTTTATTGAACTGTCATTTAAAAAAAATAGACGATTGCCAGTATTTAAAACCCGTTGAGATCCACCTTGTCTGCCAGTCTTCCGCCGAGTTATTTATCTTAAAAGATTTCTGTTTTTTCTTTTAATTGAGCCTTTTTACCTCAATCTGCCATTTGGTTTGTAATATCCGCCGGTCTCTGTTAAACTCTCAGTTTGAGAGTTTCTTGGAGTGAGTTCAGCTTCAATTCAGAGTCATTTGATTTTATAACAAGTATATTAGAATCCACAACAATAAATGCCAACACTAACATTAATGTATGGAACAAGGGTTAGAACATAAAATATGAATGGCAGATCCATGAGGGCATCGAGGGTTTTGTGTCTTTTATTTTGGGTACGTTACACAAAGTCATTTCTCCTATCTCTTCGCAGCTACACTATCCAACATATATTTAGAGAAAACAACTTGATTGTTGATGGTTTATCTAAAGAAGCACTTCAACTAATTGAAGCACTTCAATTAGTTGAAGGTTACCTATTTGCGGAAGAACATCTGCATTTGAAGACACACTATTCGGTTATATTAGAATTCACATAATTGTTCATATTTTGTTGTTTGTAATCGGTTTTTTGTTATCTTTACACAATGACAGGTTCATATGTTTATAAGTTGTTTTGACTGATATGATATTTTGGACAACTTATGTAACTAGGAACTACTTCGAAGCACCTTGAGAATTTTGGATTTATTGAGCATCATCTCATAACTAAATCAATACAACTAGATTAGACTTCCTTTTTAGCAATAATCATTTAAATATTATAACTTTGATTCATCTTAAAATAAGAAATTACAGGTTTTTGTCTGCTTAAAAAAAGTTTCCATTGTTAAATCTATTAACCTTCAACGATGCATCCATAGATACCCATACCCAAAGCTCATGATGCTCCATATAGGGGTGGACGGATTTGACACCGACTAAGCTCATATGCATAAGGCTCACCCATGGGAGAATCCCACGAGTGCTTCACAACCATTGATTACCCCTTTCATGAATGGGCTCAAATTCAATAGGGGTCAATTATTGTTCAACGTCGACGAGATCGCCACCGTTTAATCTATCCCATATGATCCAACGGTCCAACTTAGTTTGGGGGTCAATCATGGCATAACTGAGTTGTTAATTCCACAACCATTGATTACCCCTTTCATGAATGGGCTCAAATTCAATAGGGGTCAATTATTGTTCAACGTCGACGAGATCACCACCGTTTAATCTATCCCATATGATCCAACGGTCCAACTTAGTTTGGGGGTCAATCATGGCATAACTGAGTTGTTAATTCCAACTTCAAGTGTCATTAAATTAATGTATAAATTTGTCTTATTAGATTTAAATTCATTGATGGTGGTTGGTGTTGAATAGCACTTGGCAAAGTATTACTCGCAAAGGTGGTTGTGAATTAAAACGTAGGGATAATGACATTTAATATGGAGGGAAGTACTATGTTCATTCCCTCGCACCTCAGGTGGTTGTGAATTAAAACGTAGGGATAATGACATTTAATATGGAGGGAAGTACTATGTTCATTCCCTCGCACCTCAAAAGAGGTCTTTGGCTGGAGAAGAATAAGAAAGAAATAGGAACAGTGGAGAAGAGGAGGAAGTAGACAAGAAGAAACAAGAAACAGAAGAGGAAGGAGGCAAAGAACAAACTGAGAGGAGAGTATAAAGAAGAAGGCAGGAGAGGATGAGAGAAAGAACATCAAGCTATAGAATATTAAGGTAGAGAACCTGGTAGAAACAGCTGAGCAGTAGAAAACCAGGTCGTTTCATTTATTTATTTCGATTTCCATTAATACATGCTTCCAGTTGTTAATATGTGCTCTGTTTCAGATTGAAATTTATAGTTGTGGTTAATTCAACTTTAAGCTGGACTGCATCAGAAAGAGTTGAGTATTTCTGCAGTGGAAAACTGAAGCAAAGTGTAACGAACTCCAACAAAATCTTGGAGAGCAGACGTTGAGAAGTGGAAAGAAAAATTCTATGAGGAAACATAGCAACATGTGCCTGGAATTCCAAAGGCACAAAGCTGATATCAGGCTTTGTATCCTACCAAAGACAGATTAAAGTTGAGATGAGTCATGCCTAAAGAAAGCTTGAATCAACTAAAACGAAATGTGGAATCATTCTAATGTGAATAAAGCAGCAGACGCAATTGTCCACTTCGAGGATATCACAAAAACAGACG
>LPNX010663299.1:383536-395916 GCA_001517045.1 Pseudotsuga menziesii | reverse complement strand
CATAGTTCTGGACACTCAAGGGGTCACCACCCCTGCCAGTGCCCTCCAGGTTCACCGGTGCTCCCCGATGTGATAATCCGGTAATGAAATAGATGTCCTATGTGGTAAGCTCCAAAGTCTCACCATGGATGTTGAACATCCCCAGGTCATGGTCCCAATAACTGACCAAGAACTCTAATATGCGGACATTGGACCGCATGGGTGATGTGCAGAAAAACTTGAATAGCCCACTATTCCGCAATGCTTGGATAGTAGGCGGGCTTTGGAGAGCCGCTTGGTCCATCATCTCATGTTCCCTCTCCCTCCACTCCAGCACCATATTTTCCTGACAAAAAACACATAGTGTGATTCAGTAATTCATCATAAAAATTTAAAATTTGACCTATTTTTAAAGCTTTTAGCTATGGCGCAGTATGCGCGACTATCCATTGGGACAGCTCGTGAGTCATGCGTGACTTCCCTATGCAGCAACTCGCGCATCAAACGCGTATGCGTGGCTTTCCTATGCAGCAACCCGCATATACATTTTGCCATTTTTTATATTGATGAATTAAATTGAATTGACCATTAATTCTAAAATTTGTTTGGATGAAATTAAAGAGCACAGGGTGTAGATTTACCTGACACTGATGGATCTGAATTCCACCGGTCTAATTGTCCACAACGAGCGATCAAAGTTAGAGGGTAAAACCTTCCTTTTTGGTTCAAAAAGTGCAATGGTGAGAAATGTTTTGTTTTTCAAACTATTTATAGAAAAATTATTTCGTAAAGTGGGTTTTTTCTATAGTTTGAAACGTCAATTGATTTATACCATCCCTCTTTGTGCCTTGGAACAGGTTTACTAACTATTTCAAAGTGTTGATGCTTCTATAGGGTGGTTTTTGCTCTTCCCAACACATGTTGGCAACTTATCACTCCACATTAACCTTAGTATGCAACATTTTGCCACGGACTATGGTATTTTAAGCCATTAGTCCCTTGTCTCTACCATTGTTCTTCCGTGGCTAGGATCCCTATTTCATGAGTATCATCCTTATATGCATTTGCCATCCTTTGGTACTCATTCCGTCACTGTTTCATGCCCAGGGGTTTCCTCATAGCTATTTTTCATGCCAAATAGAGCTTCTTCTGAATCTCTCTTTACAAGCTATCCCTTTATAGGACTCCCCGCCCTATGGAATTTCTTTAGGCCCAGGTCTGACTCCTTCAAAATAGACTTGACTGCCGAGTAAACTTGTCCGTTCAGGCTCGTTAAGAATATGTGAATGGGCATCCGCATTGGTGGTAGGTTATCTCTTTCTCGGACCATGCGGAATAATATGAGAAAGGATCACTCTCTTTTCTTCGGAATTGAGAAGAGTATTCTTAAGTATAGGTTTATCACTTTTCCGGACCTGAGGGACTAAATTTACGGAAAAGGAACACCCGGTTTGAGCTTACTTTTTCTTTTTCGTGCTCTGGACCCAAACATGAAAAAGATTCCAAGTGTACTTTGTGTCTTTGTCATGCTCGTTAAACACTCAATAACAAAGCAACGAGTTTATTGTTGTAAGCCCCATTTCTCGTAACCAAATGGATCTTTCCGAGTGATCTTGCTTTCCTTCACACTCGTAAAACTCAAGCTATTTTATGTTGTTATGGAAGGAGCGTTGGGTAGGTGGCAATTTAACCTTTTTCAGACCTCCCCGACTAAGTACGAAAAAGGTTCACCTTTTCTTCTTCGAAAGTTAAGAGAGTTCTTCTGTGGTTTGTTTTATACTTTTTCGGCCTCAGGAGACTAAATTGGACGAAAAAGGACCCCCCTGGAGTCTTCTTGGCATTTTCAGACTCTCTAAATATGAAAATACCACATGAGCATGTACTAGTTCGGGCTCATTAAATCCACGAATCAATGTATCAAGCATTATTTTCCCATCTCTTCAAGCTTGTTAAAAAATGAAGAGGGAACCGAGTTGGCTTTCCTGGACTCGTTAAAACTTAACAGGGAAGGAAAGGAAGAAGTTTTCTCTTGTTTTCAGTAATGGCAGCATGTCATCCTTGAACATAGCACTCTTTGCCTTCCGATATCCATGTTCCAGTATACACTTGTGTTCAGCTATCACTTTGAGTTCTTGACTCCTCCTCTTGTCCATTATACCTGGGGAATCTGCTCATGTCTCCTACATGACAGATAAGTCTAGTTGTTCTATCTATCCGTTGTATGCTACCTTGGGTCATCTCTGTGTCGTGCTCACTGTTCAAGGATTATACCTAATGTCTGATTTATCACCTAATCCTATCACTGTTATATCTGTTATCCATTTACTTGTGTCTCCTTTCTTTTTCCCAGTTCCTAGTCACTCTTGTGATCCGTTGGAGGATCTATTGCCTTCCCTATCACAGTATGGTTCTGTTTCAGTACCTCCTGATGACGATGACCTAGAGCTTTGACGATGGTACCTCTGGATTCACTTTCATCATTGGTGAACTCCTTTGCTTCAGTTGTCAATTATCATCTATTGGTTGACAAACTGTTGAATCCTTTCCATGTTCGACTTCAGCTTACCCTTATTCACATGGCTTGGATTGTATTGGTTCTTTGGGATCTTTTATGAAGACCTTAGTTCCTCACTTATGAACTAAGTTGCGCAAGACTATGTTCCATTTCTATATCCGGATTCCAGAATAGAACCAACCCCTTCCTACGGGAGATGGTCCATACAAAATCACGATGGAGAACCCAACGGTGCGAGAGAGAGCAGAATGTCTCTGCATGAGGGTAAGCCCCAACCAAAACCGCGAATGGAAGAGTGGAGTGAGTGGGAAAGTGGTGACCGTTCCCCTGCTCTCCGCATGAGAAAGAGCGAGCTCGTTGGTGGAGTGTACGTGGGGCAAAGACTGGCAGTCCTGCCACCCACCACTCCCCAGCCATAACTACTCCCAACAAATCAAACAGCAGAATTTTAGTGGGTGGTCAACACATGGCAACTCCCAATGACCCCCACGGGTTAGACAACCCCCCTTTAACCTTAGGAATCATGCCCTTTTCATTTAACGTTGCATCGGCGTAGCTAGATGTAGGTTTATTTTAATTGATGTGCATATTTACATGATGCCAAAACTATAATGTGACGGATAGCACGATATGCCATTGGCAACAATCCCTATTACCAAAACATAACACAGCCAAATCGATGGTGGGGATTTTTCCTTTAGCTCCACACCACGATTTATTACAATATACACATCATGTACCTTTTAATGCAAACAGGGTCAAAACTGGGGCATTACACTTCATGCTGTTGGTTTTCAACTTTAGGCTTAGGAGCTTCAAATTTAGTTTTTGGGTTCTTCTGCTGCTTTCCTTTACCCTTCAAATATTTAGGCCTCGATACATGGAGGGCTTGATAACGAGAGGATCTGATAATCGCCATCTGGACAAGCTTATCATGTTCACTTGTTAGGGACTCAATGAAGGCATTGAGTGAAGGAATCCTCCATCCAGGGGTTGTGAGATTCCTTGCACGGAATGTAGAGACAAAAACCGAATAATCAGCTCCAAGTTTGGAGAGTATGGGGAGGATGAGCTGATCATCCTCCTTCTCCACTTTACATTGCTTCAACAGTAAGACAATGTGCTTGAACTTTGTGAAAAATTCAGTCAAGGTCTCGAAATTGGAAGGATGGAGAGACATCAACTCATTCTCAAGTTGATATACTCTCAAATCATCCTACTTTCCATACAGGGTTTCCAATTTGTCCCAGATTTCCTTTGGAGTATTCAATCCCGAGAGATGGAAAAGCAGATCCCGGGAAATAGAGAGGCATAAGAATCTGAATGCTTCATCTTTCTTGTTCAAGAATCTAGCTTTGTCTATCACAGAAGCAGGCTCTTCTTCAGTGTCCATAGTGACCATATAGAGTCCTCAGGCATGTAGCTGGATCTCCATGTCTCCTTTCCATGAGTGGAAATTGAATGAAGTCAAGTGTTCTAGGGAAGAAGTCATCTAAAACTGCTAGAGCGAATGCTTTCACCTGTTAAAAACCTACAAATCACAACAAAAGGGGCACCGTAAGGTTGGATAGCCTGCACATTTTAGGCTTTCATCACACCTAGCATAATTGATTAAGCAAGCTTGATAAAAAATTCCTTTACTTGGGGTATTAAGTGGTAAGCCTTGGCTTCTGGTGCAGTGCTGGAATTTTGAGCTATTGCTCAATTTTTCATGCAAGATCTATCAAAAACCATGTTTTTGAGATATCTAAGCTTCATCCTGCCGTGAGCTCTGATACCATATTAATTTGTCACAGTGATCTAGGAACTAAAAACACAATCTCACAAAGAATATAGGCAAATATGCATAAAATTGGTAAAATGGTGCTACAATGGAAGCAGCAGCTCTGTATAATCAAATGAAAGAATGATGATACAATACAATGATCATGCTAGATGCATGAATGCCAAGACAATTCGAATTCCCAAGGATGTCATTCGAATTGAAAGAGTGAGTCTAGCTTAACTGAATGTAAGCCACAGTAAACACTCAAGTTAACCACTGATCAAAACCCTAATTGACTCAACTGAGTCCTAACTGAAGTTGGAGTGAAATAAATTACTGAGTCTAACTGAAAGTAGCTCAAACACATGTCATTGCAAGCCAACCAATAAGTGGTAGCGCATCAATGACTCCAATGAACCTCTATGAGGTTAACTGAAGTGTAACTAACCATCAGAAGTGGTTGGAGGCGCCCCTGTTGACTCCATTTCATTAAATAATCATTAAATAATCAATTTAATGAAATAAGGTGCCATCACTGCTCTGTTTAACTGATTGTAACCATCATTTATCAATTGAGTGCATTTATGACACTCATATCACCTCTGGAGTGCTCTAGTTAGCCTCCCCAAATGAAGGAGAAGGCTTAGTTAGCCTCCTTGACTGAAGGTAGGTGTGGGTGTGCTCATGCTGATGTCATACAGTGCTCCTCTGATGTCAATTAAGTCAATAAAACTTAGGATAGTGGTTTAACTAGGCCAAATTGACCAAAATGAGTGTGTATGGTGGTAAATGTCTCCAACACAAGGAACAAAGAAACATGATAATTATTTTTAGGAAGTCCAGAACTGCAGCTCTGCGTTGGATTTTAATCCTTGTCGCTTCTAGCCTGCGAGTCTCTTTGGCTATGTCCCTTCCATACAGGGTAGCAATTTCAGTTTGTAGATTTCTGCGGTGAGTTGAGTTAAAAATGTCTACTGCAGATTGTCCGGAAAAACCCCACATCAACTCAACTCACCGTAGAAATCTACAAACTGAAAATGATAATTCTTGTGAGCTCGGTGCATGGCTTCTTGGGATTTGATGGCATGCTTTGATTGGTATATTTATGTGTTGAATGCGTGGGACCATGCGACCATGGGTTCTTGGTGTTGAGCGGCCTTTTGCAAATTTTTTTTATAAAATCAATCTCCTTTGTCCATATTTCAAAATAATAAAATTTGGTTTAAAAAACATAAAATCCTTACTATAAAGACAAACTTTATATATAAAACCAATTTTTATATTTTAAATGACCAAAACCTTTTCAAATCATAAAAAATCCTTTCTTTTTTCCCAAAATCCTTTAACCTTTTTTCTTGCTAACTTGCCAAGTCGAAGGAATCTTTGAAATGTATTTGGTCATAACGCCAACTCCTATTTAATATACACATTTTTTTCCTCTAACACTCTTCAAATCCATCTAGAACAAAACATGTGCTAACAACTGGCTCCAATTGGGGATGCTATCCTCTCTGCGAGGTATCAAAGAACCTCATAGACCAAGTGTCAAATCCATTGGGCTACTCTCAATCTTTCTCTGAAATCCTCAACCTGCTCTAACCTATAACCATCACTGAAACCATTCTGTAAATAAATCCCTGTCAACCTGTAATCAATCCGTACAACAACTTGTAAACTGTCACCCTTCTGTCCTCTAAAGACTGAAATCAACAGTAAATTGCAAACCTTAACTTATAACTGAAACTGAAACTAAAACTAAAACTGAAATCAAACTGACAAATTCTGAAAGAAATACTCGCCATGTCGAGCTTATTCACACCTACCTACCCTACTTCACCAAGCACCAATGCCCAATCAAGTAAACTCCAACTTCCAATGAAGCCAATCAAGTATCTGATCCAATAGATAAACTTTATTATCATTATTAAGTGAAATTAGAACATAAAATCATAATGGCAAAAAAAATGGTAATGCATTTGTTCTTTTTGGCGAGAACACAACCAACCACCCTAAATAAAAAAATCTATCCATATAATCAACCACCGGATCATAAAAAGCATGACAACTTTCAAAATACTCGGTCATTTGTTTGTCATGACAAGGATTCTCAAACTGCAAATTCTCTTGCATACTATCAAACTGTTTTTCAAAAGAACCATGCAAAGAATGTTCTTGACAATTTCCAACTGAGACATCCACAAACTTATTTAAAATTTCTGATTTTACAACTTCATTCTTTCCATGCATTTCAAAATAATTATCATTTCATTCTTCAAAGAAATCAAGTGAACAAAACCCTTCTTGACATGAAATTTCTGAATTTCAAAAACAAAAAGAAATATCCATTTGAGAACCCTCATCTTCTTCTTTGTGATTCAACTCTTCATTGCAGACTGTTGGTTTTTCCACATATTGGGACTCATTTCAATGTTGTTCATCCTACTCATCTTCCACAAGTAAAAAGGGCTTTGTATGTTCATGTAAATATGCAGGTGAAACTTGAGTTTGAAAAACACATAAAGGTCCTTCTTCAACCATTAACTCAAGGTCTGATTTCTCTTTTCTTGAAATTTCAGAAAATAAACATGTGGAAGGGATGTAAGACTGAAAATTTCCATAATCAGAATTCTTTATGTAATCACCCACATAAGTATTATAACTTTGAAGAAATTGTTGCTACAAAAGGGTATTTTCTAATTGGAAATGGGCAACCTCTTCTTGTAACCAAATTTTAGAAGTTGAATAACATGAGGAAGGATTTGATTGACAAACCCAACTTCTTTCATGGTCACACAAAGATTGACAAGACTACTACAAATGATCATATCTTTCAGAAAAGAAATGTAGCTAGTTGAATCAGAGTTTTGGCTTATGTCACTTTCAATCAAGGAAGACATTATCAACTGCTGGGAATTTTCTTCAATGTCAAGGCAACTGTTTTATATTTCTTTTTTTTTAAATGAGTTCTCATGCAAAATTTATAAAAGCTCTTCATCCATAAACTCATCATCACCATACATGTTTTCCAAATCTTCAATGAAACCTTTAACATGCATGCAACAATCTTGAACTAGCAGCAAGGGTATTGGTCTTTAAAATGTTCATGAAATATTGTATGAAAATCGGTAAGAGAAAATAAAATTTCTGATGGTAATCCCTCATACCATGACCTTGCATCTAATTCTAAACAGACCATGAAAATTTTCATTAAAGAATCCTTATGCAATTTAACTCCCATCTTATGTATATGCATATGAAATCTAACCAAATGAAGGGCAACATCATCACTCTTTTGATTTTTTAATTTTGGAAGACATGCTTGCCAATCTACATTAGGTATTCAATTTGGAAAACCCGGAATGTGAGCACGATTCATAGGATCATACCTTGCTGATAAAGAACTCATATTGACTAATGAAGAAACTGAATCATCTCTTAAAACTTTGCAACCTTTTGACAATGGAGTTGCCATGCGAAATTCTGAAAATTGGATTCTTTGAAGATGGAGTCGCCGGGTGAAAGATGCACAACCTTTTTTATGCTTGACCATTGTTCACCATCAACAATAAAATCTGAAACACTATTGTTCATACCTAGGGAATATTTGAACCCTCATTCCCTAGCAATGGCGGCGATTTGTTATCACTCAAATTTTCCTTGGGTTCTGTTAAGGAAACCCCGAGGTAACCACATAACCACTTTAGACTTTATTTTTGACCTAATATAATCAAATATGGATATCTCACTATTTACAAAGTTTTCACACTCAATATATTCAATCAAATATAGTTAGAAGGTCATATTTATCATAGGACAAGTTTGTTTTTAAAAAGGGCAATCACGGAGGAGACCATTGGGCAATGGAGTCAACAATCATATCTGAGTTAGGTTGCAAGAGGCAGGGGTTTGAAAGGTTCATGGACAGAGGCAAGGTAGACACCCTTTCCTCAATATTGAGGCATTTGCAGGTTGATTAAAAGAGAAGGAGGACAGACCATCAAACAGAGCACCAAGCTTGGGTGAGTTCTGCAAGACTTTAGCAGAAAATGGTTTGAGAATGCTTAAAAAAATGAAACTAGAGCATGCAAGATGAATTCTAGTTCATAAAAATAATTCTCAAGCATGAAAAGAAACACAAAATGCAGTGTTAAACTAGAATAACAGTCAAAAGAAGATCACTTACTGAAGAAAAAGATGGCACAAGAAATATCTTCCATGGAAACTTCAACCTTCCATATCTGAAATTTTATTCATCAACTGAAAATGAAGCCATTCCAATGAAAGAGCCTCTCTGCTCTTGAAAATCCAACCCTGGATCTATTTATTACATATGAATTTATAGAAAAAATACATCTACTCAATCTTAAATTAAAAATCTAACTAAACTCTAAAAATAGAAACACTTACAACTTATTTGCTTCATTTTAGGAAGCAGACTGCTGAAAAATAGGATTCACAACCCCACCTTCATATCTCAAATGGTGACAGTTGTGTGAAGTTTGAGAGAGGTTTTTTTAATTGACCATGTTCCCAACAAAACCCATGTATGTATTTTCTTATATTCTCCTCCAATGCATCGGAATCTTCTTTTGAAGTTGATTGCTCAAAAAATATTTTTAAATTTCTGAAAAATTCCTTGCAAAGATGACTTCAATTATACCAAAATGTAGCACCTTTGTAAACAGTGACAGAGATTATTGAATATTGTTCCATTCTTAAGAAAATACTCTCTTACTTTCTTTAAATTCTTCTTCATTTGGCGAAAACAAGTCTTTGAAGTTAATGACCAAAATAATCATCTTCATAAAATGAATCTTATTCCTCTGTTTGTGTTTTAATTAGGCACACCTGTTTATGATAGTATTTGGATGATATTCTTCATCTAGAGTAGTCTCATGTTTATTCCTTAACAACTCATTTTTTCAAGGGCTTAAAACTTGCAATAATGCCTCCGCAAAGCAAAGTTTGAGATTTGATAAACAGAAAAATCGTTTAATTTTGATTTTCTTATGATAGATACAACCCTATCTATTTGTTTTTTCTGATACTCAAAGTGCTGGACCATTTACAGTCGTATGAAGATTTTCAACATGACAAATATCATCTGAATAAGACAAATAAATCATATACATTCCATCAACTAATACTAAAGTAATCTTGCAAATAGTGCGCTTCTTGTATATCTTTTTCCTTAATTAGTCTTTAAGACCTTCAAACTTTTCAATTTCCATATGTACGAGTTGTTAATGGTATGTTGGAATAATGAGTAACTTTATTTTCACTTTACCACCTGTCCGTCCATTATACATCTGCTCTTTGAAATTAATGAAAATGAATTTCGCTCATCCGATGCAACATTAACCCAACTTTACTTCCCGTCAACAGAAATTTTTTGAACCGTTGATCTATATGCTCAAATCTAACACGTGTTATGGAGTTGTGTGTGTGAAGAAATTCCGCTGGGTTTTAAGAATTTAAACAAGAAGCACCTTTACACAACGGAAAATGTTTGAGCTGTCAATCTAATTTTTAAATTCAACACGTGTGTTGTTGACTTGCTCCCTATATAAAATTTCGCTGATTTTTTAGAAATTAAATCAACTATACTTTCAATCGGCGGAATTAATATAGAGCATTGATCAATTTTGTCAATCATGTTGTGCAGACACGTGTTCCATATTTAACCATGTTAGAATAATCCATCGGGACTATTGTAAATAAATAATAAATAGGAATATGAATAGATAAATGTTTCAGCCATGAATAGAATTGAATCGGGAGTTATTACCAACAAGTGGTATCAGAGCTTGGCTACCTGCCTGCCGTAACTCTTGCCTGCTGCATTTCAGACCTGGCATTTTTCCTGCCAGTCTGCTCTTTCAGGCTACCTGCCCATTGCCAGTCTGCCCCTGTGTGCATTCATTATGTGTGTTTATTCTCTGCTAGGACGTTGTGATACCTAACCCTAATTTTCTGTGACTGTAAAGACTGTGATGACTGCGTTGTATTTGATGAGTTGGAAAGTATATGCTGCGACTTTGAATCTTGCTGTGACTGCCTTCACTGACCTGAGTTATGGTATGAGATGCAACCTGTGTGAGCGGCGTGGAATCCCTCTCTTCACAGTCATGTCTTAAATCTTTTTTTGTGTGACTGCATATCCTGTATTTAGGGTTTCAAGTTAAATTGCACCATCACCATGAATCGTGACTATGTGGAGACCTGCGTGAAACCCTATAATGGGATCTATTTTGCAGCACTGGTTCTCATTAACTAGTAGCTGTACCGCCATTTATCTCAAGTATCATATCATAAATTTCGTTCCTTTGTATCAGATATACAAAATACCCACCAGTTCCACCAAGGCGTCTGCATATAGACAGTATATATCATCCTCGCCTATTTTCTTATATAAATATCATCTTCCATTGCCATAACCCACTTCCAACGTCCATTGCCATACTCCCTATGATGGTATTGTACGTGTGATTGATGGAACTTTATATTCTGTGATAACCACACGCCAGCAAAGTAGAATTTGTGCATTGGGGGGGAGCGTTTCTCCATTGATCTCCATCGAAAATTTGTATCCTGTAGCCTTGTTGATTCGTATAATCCATTGCAACTTGACAATGAAGTGGCTGTGCTGAATGGCTGCGACCTCTGCTATCGAACAGCTATTATAATTCTAGTTGCTACCTGCATGGAGAAACTGCGCTGTGCATTCTATTGTATTTGCCGTCACGATAATGTATGCTGCGTGAATGGTAAAGCTGTGCGTTGAATGATGAAGCTGCGCGCTGAGTGTTCAATGGAAGTTCTGCCTGTAGGTTGATATTTTGATATATTTTGATATCACCATTGGAGACTGCGCACTATTGGAGACTGCGCACTATTTTGATATATTTTGATATTTTTGAAGTGAACCCTAGTTTTTTGAAGTAAACCCTATTTTTCTTGCAAAGTCTGGATTGCGTTGAGACTGATGCATTGCTGACTGATATATTGTACGCTGCGTACTTGAAGACCAATCTCAGAGACTGAAGACTGAGATTGATATATTGCAGACCAATCTCAAAGACTGAATACTGAGACTGATATGTGCAAATGTTGTATGTTGCGCCTCTTTTAAGACAGAGACTGATATGTGCAAATGTTGTATGCTATATATTGCTAGTGACTGATATAAAGAAGCCTGTGTATGACTGACAGTGATATATTTTGTATCTACTAATATATTTGCTATAAACTTGCATTGTATTCACCTTGGCAGAGACTGTAGACCTGCAAGGTTATTATTTTTTATTTCTCTTTAAAATTACTCTAACAATTGTAAAAATGCAATCTATAGCATCTATAGTCGGTGCCACTCTCACTGGCAAAGACACCTATTCAGAATGGTGGAGGAAGATCAAATCTTCCTTCATCTACAATGACCTTTGGGACAACATTTGTGAAGGCACCACAATAGAGACAGCAGCCGGAAAGACCATAACCAGAGACCCTGAACCTCCAGAATCCGAGAAAGAGAAGGCCATTTGGAGAACAAAAGACAAGAAAGCCTTAGATGTAATCACTGCCACTGTCAGTGAAGAGGTGAGCCAGCACATATTTCCTGCAAAATCATGTTTTGAAGCATTAAAAACATTAAAAGAACTGTATGAGTCACACTCTGAAATGGAAGTTATTCAACTAATGTTAAAATTATTCAGTCTTGAAGTAAAAGACAATGATCCTATGTTAGTTGCCTCTGAAATCAAAGCCATCATGCACAAGATTCAAGCCTCTGGTATGAAACCAGATCTTCCTCTTGCAGCATTTGTAAAATCTTTGTATCCTACTCACTCCAACTATCTTGAGTCATTGCAAGCTAGTGACAAGTTCAAATCACTAACATTTGACACCCTGGTAGAAAAGATAGCTGACAGAGAGAAAGCCTTTGGTAAGAAGACAACTGAGCCTACTGGAGAATCACTTTGCTTTGCTCAAAAAGCAAAGAACCACACCAAAGACCAATCCAAAGATCATGCCAAAGGAGAAAGCAGCAAAAGAGGACGAGGAAGAAGAAACTTCAGAGGCAGAGGAGGCAGAAATAACTTCACCAATAGATTAGATTTGCAG
>LPNX010663299.1:299467-380961 GCA_001517045.1 Pseudotsuga menziesii | reverse complement strand
TGTAGAGGCCAAGACAGTCCATCTTCGACATTGTTCCACAAATGATCAAGTTGCAGACATCTTCACCAAAGCACTTGGACAAGAAAAGTTTGAAAGATTGAGAAACATGCTCGGACTTACAAACACCCCTTTGGATTAAGAGGGGGATTGTTAGAATAATCCATCGGGATTATTGTAAATAAATAATAAATAGGAATATGAATAGATAGGAAGGTGAAAAGGCTGGTTCTCAACCGCCACATTGTAATGTATAAATAAATGTTTCAGCCATGAATAGAATTGAATCGGGAGTTATTACCAACAAACCACGAGCAAGTTTATTTCACAAATCTGGAAATATTATTTCTCCTCGCATGTTGATGATGCAGAATTAATTTTAGTCGTTGGATGTTTTGAGTCTTCACGTGCATCGTTGATTTATTCTACGTGTAAACCTTCACTACAAACTCAATAATTTTGTTTCAGTAAATGCTGAAAATGCATGTCTCCACAGAGAAATGCTTGTGCCCGTACAGCATCCCGATGTAAGGGTTGTGAACACAGACTTTGCATATATTCCATTCATATTATTTTCTTGGTTTTCCACATCAAATTTTTTTCTAGGATGTTCCTCATCTCATTAAATTAGATAGGCATACTTGATACAATGAGAAGTTGTCCGTGGAGCCTCATCAAGAGTTCATAGTGGAAATTTAACTTATAGTGGAAAAAAAAACAAACAATACACTCAAAGCATGGTGTGATTCCTGGTAAGATTACTCTAGCATGGCCTTCAAATCCTTCAGTTCCCATCAACAGTAGGTTTAACTGTTTCTTCGCATGGCTTGCCATCAGAGCTATAGTCAAGAAAAAATGCAGGACACAACATTGATATAGCTACGAGCCTCAATTGACTCAAGACCAAGCGCAATAATATCAAAGACCCTATAGAACTCACAATCTTTATATTCAAATGAGGTACTATGTTCACCTCACTTAAATCATTCCATGATACGTCATGCTGCTACAACAACTTTAGGTTTCTTTACATCTTTCCTCTCAAAAATAAACTGTCGATTGAGGTTGTCATGCCTCATCATTGATGTCAACCTTGGTCCATTCACACAACTCCATACCGTAGCATTCATCCATAACAAACCTGGGGATTTCGATCCCACGGAAAAGCCATAATCCCTTGACTTTATTAGGGTCATTCGCTCCAATGGTAAGCATCTTTCCAAACCATACTTGCGTGCAAGATCTATACGTTGTATTTCTGGTAGGAGTGCAAGTAAAGCAGGAGAAGAGAAACTGTCTGTTAAGATAACCTTGTGGGTATGTATGCTCATTCAAATCGGCTTTCATTTCCTTGATAAACTCTTCAATGGTGATAGTGGGTTCTTTTACGTCGTCGAAAATGGCTCCCATGGTTACAGCGGCCTCCTTATATCGAAATTGAAATGCAAATTCTTTTTCTCTCTTTTTTTGATGAAGATATTATCCCACATGCAAAAGGTTTATGTTTATTTTGAACAGTATATTCACCAGCAGTTTTACATGAAACCGAGGAAAAAGTGAGACGAGACATTTTGGTGAGCTCGGTGCGTGGTAATTTGGAATTCGATGATTTGCTTTGATTGGTATATTGATGTGTTGAATGCGTGGCATATATGCTCTTCGTGTTGAGCATCCTTGTGTCAAGTTTATTTTATAAAATCAATATACTTTGTCCATATTTTAAAATAATAAACTTTGCTCTTGATGTTGAGCGTCCTTGTGTCAATATTTTAAAATAAAATCAAGTACGCGTCCTTGTGTCAATATTTTAAAATAAAATCAATATACTTTGACCATATTTTAAAATAATAAACTTTTGTTTAAAAAAACATAATTTTTTGAATATAAAGCCAAACTTTATATATAAAACTAATGGTTATATTTTAAATGAACTTAACATTTTCAAATTATAACAATTCATTTCTTTTTTTTCCGAAATTTTTTAATCTTTTTCGTGCAAACCTGTCAAGTCGAAGGAACCTTTGAAATATATTTGGTCATAACACCAACCCCAACGAAATAAACACAATTTTTTCAAATCCATTTGGAACAAAACCTGTGCTAACACCATGGTTTTTTCGCATTGGGCAAGGGTTCATTTGTTATTGCTCAATGAAATCCTGTTCTCCTCTCTCTTTGGTCGACCCTTCATCACGAGCCCTAGCCTTACAGTCAATAGCTCTATAATCCAGTCAGTTAGTGCACCCGGATTTAACCCGACCTTTCCTACAACCAGTGGGGACCTATGCGGAAAAATAATAAACTTTGGTTAAAAAAACATAAAATCTTGAGTATAAAGCCAAACTTTATATATAAAACCAATGTTTATATTTTAAATGAACATAACATTTTCAAATCATAAAAATTCATTTCTTTTTTTTCCAAAATCCTTTAATCTTTTTCACGCAAACCTGTCAAGTCGAAGGAACCTTTGAAATATATTTGGTCATAACACCAACTCCTGCGAAATAAACACAATTTTTTCCTTTAAAACTATTCAAATCCATTTGGAACAAACCCTGTGCTAACACCATGGTTTTCCTGCATCGGGCAAGGGTTCACTTGTTATTGCTCAATGAAATCCTATTCTCCTCTCCCTTTGGTCGACCCTTCATCACGAGCCCTAGCCTTACAGTCAGTAGCTCTATAATCCAGTCAGTTAGTGCACCTGGATTTAACCCGACCTTTCCTGCAACCAATGGGGACCTATGCGGAGAGGATTGAAACTGGGCGAAAACGGGGACAGATTTGACACCCCCCCCTAAACTAAATTGCAGGGAGAAACTTTGTGTGTATGGATAAACTTTTTGTTAATTTTTTCACAAGGTCCGGAGGGCTTGTCCTTTTGAGGGCAAGGAGAGAGGAATTTTAGGTTAGGTCTATTAAAGTTAATTGAAGAGATGTGGCAATGCTAGGGTAGTCCCATTGAAGGCAAGAGGATAACTAAGTGGTGCAGTTTAGGAGGAGAGAACTCCATTATCTGTTACTCGCCATATATATATATATATATATTAACTTGTTCATGTTCTATAGCCTCTTCTATAGACAAGTCTTAGCTCATTGAGTTACCCACATACATTAGATAAAAGGAACGTGTATACACTTGCCTATCTACCTGAGCTAAGGAAAGACTTACATTCTGGTTGCTCTAGACATTTGAGTTACCCACCCTTGCCTAACCTTACAAGGAAATAGTAACAGGAAAGTGACATGGAAAATAAAGGTGTGGAGCTCTTTCTCGACAAAGGAGGGGAAGGAAATAGTAAAAGAAATATCAATCCAATATGCATGTATATAATCTAAACGCATTCACGTGCGTTATCCCTTGTACTAACACGAATTAAAGGAATAGGTTAAACCCAACCTTCTTATATAGGAATGGAACTCTACAGGTGTGGCTCCCAATTGTCACCCTGCCAAAAAGGTTAGTGAAGGAAAGCAAAGGTCTTGGTTAGTGTCTTGGTTAAGGTTATGCCTATCTTCTTTTCCACGCCTACCTGTTTCTCTCTTTCTTTTTGCTTGTTGTCTTTTTCATCACCCACCGAACGAGAGAAGAGATGTACCCCCTGGTTTTAATCCTTACCCAAATGAGATTTGTACCTCCTGGTCTCCATATCCAAGAGAGATATGTACCCTACGGGCTTGTACGTACGTAACAATGGTTCCTACCTCGATCAACTGGATGCAAGGCCAAACTTTATATATAAAACCAATGTTTATATTTTAAATGAACATAACATTTTCAAATCATAACAATTCATTTCTTTTTTTTTCAAAATCCTTTAATCTTTTTCGTGCAAACTTGTCAAGTCGAAGGAACCTTTGAAATATATTTGGTCATGACATCAAGTCCTGCGAAATAAACACAATTTTTTCCTTTAAAACTATTCAAATCCATTTGGAACAAAACCCGTGCTAACAACATGGTTATTGCATTTGTAACACTCTATGTCATAAATTTGTAGAGATAAAAATGAGTTAAGGTTTCTCTCTTTTGGATTGTTTCTAGGTGCATTCTTCTTATAGGGAAGAATCTTTCCATTTGCTTTGTAATTTAGGGTTGTATGTCCAAAATTATTACAATAGTATCAATGACCAAGAAACATTTGTTGATACCTACTTGACATTGGTCTTTTAGGCATCATATTTCTTTTATGTAAAGGAGAAGCATATTTTTGTCTGTCTTTCTTTTTAATTGGACTCATAAGTGCAGCAACATAACTATTTTTGTCTATCATAATCTATTTTTTTCACTTGATGGTAGTTGGATATTTAGGATGTCATATAGATCCTTTGAGTTATTCTCTAAATTTGATTTAAGAGGTTCTTCATTAAGCTTCTTTCTAAGTAGAGGTTCTTTCTTAAGCATCATTCATGTGTCAGGTAGAGAAAGTGGATACTTCGGTTGGAAGGGTATGCCTGAAGTGTTACCCAATTTCCTTCCTCTGGTCGATGGATTACTAAATGATTATCCTCATTTACTTCATCGTTTATTCGGATCCATATACCGAACTCACCAGCTCTTAGTCGTAGGTCTTCTTCAACAATGGCCTGTATTCAGGTACTTGGATCCATTGGAGACAGAGGTCTTACCTCCTGGGAAATTTCTAGTTGGAGAGATTCTCGCTGCTCTATCCACAAGTATTCTTCCATGGGTGATGCCTCTTCATCCACGCCTTCCTCCTGTCGGTAATGACCCGACTCTGGCGGATTTATTTCTTGTTATGTCACCTCAGTGGTCATTCTTCTTTTCAACGCTATAGACTGCTCTCTTATTTCTTCCCTTCTTTTCTGCCTCTTCTCTCTTTCTAACTTCTATAAGTTTGACGTACCTTTATGTGTCACTGTCCGTTCGATTTCCTTTTTAGGTTGAATTTTCATTGCTTCTGGTGGTATTTTCTTCAGTCGACTAGAATCCTTTTTACTCTACCCCGACACATGACCAACTACCCCCCCATATCCTACCCAACACTTTAGAAAGCTCGAATAGTTCTATTTATTTTCTTAGGAAGTACGCCCACTCTCTTTCGGTAATAAATTTTTCCCACTTCTTCTGTTTCTCCGCCCAATTGGAATTTGGTGGCAGTTCGCGTAGTGATGGACAAGGCTCTACGATATGGCCCACCCCCTTCTTGATTAGGAATTTGAACAAAAGGGTCGGTAAGGAGTAGAAGAACTACTCAATGAGGTCTGTATAAAATATTTTCTCAATTCTTTCGACCGAAACTCTTTCCTCCATGGCTTGTTCTTCGCAGAATTTGTCTGTGATCTTTTCAAACCACTCCAACAGGTTTGTTCGTCTGCCTCGAATCATTTTTTTCAGTAACTCTTGGTCTTTAGTTGCTTCTAGATTTTTCATCCAGAATTTTTTTCAAAAGATGAGGTACCGACTCTACAAAATTCTCATGTGTTTCAGTGTAGAATTTCTCCTTCACCTAAGCAATGGTCAATCTATTTCTCCTTGCGTAGTTCTGCAAATAATTTGCTACCTTATGCTCTCACCAGTTCTTAATCTCTTGCTATGATATCATCTACTTATGGTCATTACGTTCGTATATGTACTACTGGCAACATAACCAATGTTGTAATCTCACATATCACATAAGGTTACCAATAATACACATAGAAACATATAATCATAACAGACACAAGAGATAGAATGGTAAAGTAGAATAACAGTTGTATTAATAAGTCACATGAGGGTCCATACATACATCAAAATTGAACCGAGTTCTCATTTGGCTCAACAACCTAATATATATGTGATTACAAACGGTTACAAGTAACTACTTGTCGGTTTGGTCAATCGACACGACTTTATGCAGCCGAACTAATCTCCGATTAGTTGTCTATTCGACTAGTAGGCTCACCAACTAGCTCCTCCAATAGTCCTCTTCAATATGCTTGGCCTATTGAAGTTGGGTCTTCAAATAAAAAATGATTTGGTTTGACTCTTTCCTCTTCATTCTTTTCTTTCTCAATTCTTCAAGAGAACTTATGAGTTCATATTTTAGGTCCACCTCTCCTTCCACATATTATTCATCATCTTGAGTCCCTATATCCATGAATAGAATTTTGGTTTCCTCATCTTCACTTGATTCTTCATATTCACTATCTTCCATGGTGTAACAGATCTTATTTTTTTCACTAACCTTCTCCTTGTTTCCTGCTTTTCTCTTCTTGAACTTCTTATATATTTCTCTGTCATCACTATCATCCATTTTAGGACAGGGACATTTTGAGAAAAAATGTCCAATTCATTCACAGCTAAAGTGCTTTGGGCGAGGCTTTCCTTTGTACTTTGTTGTACCTCTTTCAAGTTTATATATGAAATGCGTTTCTTCATCATTTGAGTGGTTCTTAGGTAAGACTTCATATTCTTTGACTCTTTTGTGGCTTTAAATGTTGCATCTTTTCTTGCTGGTTCATTTTGTCATGTTCTCATCTCATAGGAAATGAAGATCATCACATGTAGCTCATCCACTGTCAGAAGTTCAAGATCATCCCAATCTTCTACATTAGACACTTTAGGGTTATACCTTGTTGGTAGGGTTCTTAGTGCCATTTCAATTACTTCTTTCTCCTTTATTTCTCCTCTCATACCTTTAATAACTTTGACAATTTCATATACTCTTAGAAGATATTCTACAATATCTTCTTCTTCTTTAGTTTTTAGACTTTCGAACTACCCTTTGTATGTTTTAAGTTTGTATTTTTTACTTTGGAAATGTTCCTTCATCTCTTCATTATGGAAACATTCATATTCATGACCAGGTGCAAAACAACCTATTACGAAGAGAAATTCCTATGGCTTGGGGTACCACAATAGACAGCTTGACTCTAGAAATCAATCCTTTCCAATATGCAATAGAAATTAAACATCTAACACTAAAGGATCAGACCTTGTACCTTATTCCGGACAGTTGAAGTAGATCCCTGTTGAGATTTCCAACTTCAGCTTTATAACATGATGTGCCAATTATTCTTTCTCTGTGCGATGGTTCGTTGGAGAATGCATTTGAGTGATTTATTCACTGCTTCTACTTGTCCATTCGCTTGAAGGTAGTAAGAGGAGGAATGCTCTTGCTTGTACCCTAACTTTGATTCCAACTCTTCCATCATACGATTCTGAAAGTGTGAGCCATGGTCAGTGACAAGCTATTTCGGAATTCACAACCGAGTAATAATCTGGTTGAACACGAAGTGCGCGGCTGTCTCACCGTAGGATTTAACTGTAGGCATAGCCTCAGCCCATTTCGTGAAGTAATCAACAACCACTATGATATGATGATGCCCCCCAGTTGAAGCTAGGTTGCAATCCATAAAATAAATCCCCCACTTAGTGAAGAGACCGACGGTGATGATGGGATGTAACAGGGTAGGTTTCAAGCGCATATTACATGCAAACACCTGGTAAGGGTGGCACCTCTTGACCGCATCAACACAATCCTTAAAGATCGACGGCCAAAAATAACCCGCTCTTAAGATTTTTTGGGCTGTAGACAGCCTAGATAAATTACCACCACATGCCCCTCCGTGGAAATCATTCATCACTACCTCATCCTCTTCATGAGTTAAACAACGTCGTAAAATGGAATCTACCCCACATCAGTACAAAGTGTTATCCACTATGAGGTAGTTCTTAGACACGTGACATAATCATCGTCGTTCATCCCGTGAGAGGTGAGTAGGGACCTTCAATGTTTGTAAATATATTATGATATCCCCATACCATGGGTCTAAACTTGAGATTAAGAAGATGTGTTCATCGACAAACGTATCTTCACAAACCAACTCCTTGGCCTTGCTTGGGAGATCTGATATAAGCTCTACAAAAATTAATGATTTCTTTGATTTTACCAAAACAAATTCGAGATTGAATTCTTACACGATGACAATCCATTTATTATATTTTCCCTCAATCATCCTTCGAGTGAGGATGAATTGAAACGGATTGACATGGGCTACAACCAAGGTCTGGCGAAGGAGAATATAATGTCTCAACCATTGAACCGCATGTACAGTAGCTAAAGCAAGCTTCTCAACATGAGAATAACGAATCTCTGCATCAATAAGGTTCCAGCTCAGATAGTATATGATATGCTCTTGGAGCTCCTCATCCTCTTGAACCAGAACCATACTAATCGTCTCCATGGATGCGGCCACATAAAGTAGAAAATCACGGCTATAGTCTGGGGGACTAATCACCGGGGCCGATGCTAGGGCTCACTTGAGTGCATCAAAGGACTCTTGGGCTCGCTCATCCCAACAAAAGGTGGTGTCCTTCTTCAAAAGACGCATGAAGCCTCTAGTCAAATTGGCAAAATTGACAACAAATCTCCGTAAGAAGTTTGCCATGCCTTGCAAACATTGAAGATGACGAATATTTTTCAGGGGAGACAACTGAAGTATTGCCTCAGCCTTCAAAGGGTCGACTCTTATACCCTCTTTAGAAACAATGAATCCTAACAAGCGACCTCACTTCACACAAAAGATGCACTTATGAGGATTTAACCTAACCAAATAATGGCGGCATCTTTCGAATACCAATCTCAAGTGATAGGAATGACGCATCCTCATACGAGAATGAGCAGCAAGGTCATCCAAAAATACTTCGATAATTGACTTGAGATCATGGAAGATCAAGGTCATTGCCCACTGAAATGTAGCTCCAGGTTTTTTAAGGCCGAAAGGCATTTTCTGATATGCAAAAGTTCCCCAAGGACAAATAAATGCAATCTTATGTTGGTCCTTGGGTTTAATTTGTATCTGATTATATCTGAAAAAACTGTCCATAAAGGAAAAAACCTCGCTACCCACACACTCATCCAAAATCTGATCAATAAATGGTGTGGGGAAATTGTCCTTAGGATAGGCACGATTCAAATCATGGAAATCAGTACATATGCAAATTGATACCTGCTTCTTATCCACCGGAATGGGGTTTGAAACCCACTCCGTCAAGGGAACGGGATAGATAAAACTGACTTTCAACAGTTTCTCTATCTCTGCCTTAATCACGGGTGCTTTCCTAGGATTCATCGCATGCAAGCGTTGTCGAACAAGATTAATGTTGGGATAAGTATTAATCTCGTTTTCGACAATATGAGTGTCGATTCCTGGCATTTCCTCATAAGACCAAGCAAAGATATCACAGAATTCTTTAAACAGCTCGGTGTATTCTTGAATCTTAGCATGGGAACATTCTGCCCCAATATAGACATTCTCCATCCTACCAGGATTGCGAGAGATGTTGATAGGAATCGTTGAAGATATGTTTGCCATGTTTCCATCAGCCATCGGACCAGGAGAGCTTAATGGAACCATAGGACTGCCAACTCTCTCACTAAGAACCAACCTAAAGTCCTCACACTCCAAGCGGTCAAGATCGGGAAGAAAGTAAGATCTATGATGGAGTTCCTCCCATGGTGGCTCAACTCCCAACATAGCCTCAGTAATCGCTTCATCTGAAGGGAAAACAGTATCAAGGAAGTCATGCACGTGAGAAGACTGTACTGCCCATGACAGCAGCACATAAGGGTCCTCCTCCTCCGTCTACGAAGAGGAAGGACTGGGCTTTGCAACACACTCGAGATTAGCTTAATAAGCTATCATAGTTGTAGGCAACGACACGTCCGTCACGATGGGCTCACTCGGAGTACTTGGTGTAGGAAGAATCCAAGGATCTTCCATATGACTTGTGCGAAAAAACACCGATCTCATAGATGTTGAAGCCTCACCGAAACTAGACCCTATCATAAGGATCGGTGCAGGACAACTAAAGCTTCCCATGAGGGATGGATACATGCCTACACCCACACTCCTAGTTACCGGCTGAGAGTGTTCAACGATCGGGATCAAAGCTCCCGAAGATGCGGTAATAGACGGATTCTTGAATGACGTTTGATCAATCGTGACTATATTCCCATTAAATGGAAAGGATACAATACGAAATAGGGAAGAAGCAATGACTTGCATACTGTACATCCAATTCCTACCCAGCAAAAGATTGTAGTCAAGGGGCGCATAAACCACCTCAACCTCTCTCGCAACGGTCTTCGCTCCCAAATGGACTTTAAGGGAAGTAAGGATGTTGTGCGGCCTAAATTATCTCCCATCAAACGCAGTTAACATGGTCATCGATTTAGATAGCTCAGGGGAACCTAAACGCTTCCAACACGATAAAGACATCACAGAAGTGGAAGCTCCTTCGTCAATCATAGTGCGCTTGATGGTCATGTTAAGACATTCTATGTGAATCAAAAGAGACACATAGTAAGGCAGGTGAGGCTGAAGTCCTACGGTTTCAAATTTAATCACAGAGGAAGAATCATCATTATTCACACTAAGGGAAGAAAGCAAAGCCTTCCTTTGCGAAGGAAAACTCTGAAGCACTTCCAATGCAGACATTGCACAAGGAGTGTGGCCCAAATCCTTGACAACTGAATAGTTTTGGGCAGCTCGGGCATTAGGATTGTGCCCCGAACACTTAAGGACTCCCTTAGGAATGCGAGGTGCAGATTTAGGTTTATCCATGGGTTTCTCAATACGCAAAGGAGACCCTGGTGGATCAGGTTCTTTACCTGGGTTGGGTTGTGACGAACCATAGTCCTTCGTATGGGTCACAACTTTCGTAGCATGTACCATGTTAATGCAACCACGACCACTACCCTTTGGCGGATCTTGATCACCACCAGATTGATCATGGGTCCTCGAGTTCATATTTTGATTGTGCGGTAAAGGGTTAGTTAGCACAGCTGGGCCCTGTGCCAAGAATCTCGAAGCTTCATCAATACGAGGGCACAAGTAAGTGAGGTGATCGTCCTTACACAACTTGAAAGGGAATTTAACATTACGTTTAGCTTGCTTGTCCCCCCCAGCATTATGGGTGTTCTTGTCATTATTAGCATTCTCATTATTATTCCCACCCTTACGATTATTCTTACCCTTATTTTTATTCTGTTCGGGCTACTGGTTACCCTTCTGGTCCGATGATTGCACCGAAAGTACACTCACCGTTTGGGTGGGTTGAGATGAAGTCGTAGCTTGTCCCAAAGCAGATTGGTTGATTGACAATTGACTAACTTGTTTTGCAACCGAATCTGCAGGTTTCGCACTTGCACAACCAACAATGCCATCGGCATGTGGTCGAGGTTTAACTTTGGGGTCGAAACTAGAATGCGGAGCATTGGGAATGATCTCATATAACAAACAGGACTGAGCATAAATCAAGTCCAGTTCCTGCACCCTAAAAATCATTTGTTCCTCATTTTGCACTCCGGATGTAGAAACATCCTTCGCTATATACGACAATAATGACTTAAGGAACCATTCGAGGAGGAATTCCGGTGGTATAAAGGCTTTAATTAACCTCTTCCATCTACACCACTCTTGGATATGATCCAAGATATGTGTGGCTTTATCCTGCCAAAATGTTAAGAGTTCAGTACCAATGTCATAACGCACTGGTAGCTGGAAGATGTTAAGAAAAGTCATCGCTAGGTCATCGAACAAAGCAAATGCCCCCCTAGTTAGCTCTATATACCATTTCATAGCAGGCCCTGTAAGGGTGCATTGAAACATCCTTAAATGGATGGAATCCTAGTGTAAGGAATTCGAAGAGCACCATAGGTTAAAGGTAGTAACATGTTCATTCGGATCCTCTCCCGGTTTTCCCTCGAACTTGGGTATGTCTGAGGGAAGCTTAGTAGGGACAGCCGGCTAAGCCGGGTCATGAGCTACATGATTGTTTGTCAATCTCGACAAGTCAGAAAGATTCAGCATTGCGAGGAAAGGGAGCCTAGGATGATGAGGTCGATGGACCACTCCCTGATAGTTCTGATTCACATAGGCCTGATTACCACCATGGCCTTGGCCATAGTGCCCTCCTCTCGTTTGACCTGTATAGGGTGGCATGGAATCACCATAGTGTGGTGGACCCTGACTATTAGGAGCTACAAAGCCATAATTTGGAGAGTAAGCAGGTTGTTGATACCCACTCCCATAAGGTGAAGTACCCTATCCATACTGCATCCCATAATAAGGTCCATAAGTCATCCCATGAGATGCCCCATGAGACACTCCGTAAGTAGGAACATACGCTCCGGAAGTAGGAATATACATTCCAGAAGTAGGAATGTGACCTCTAGAAGTATGAACATGACTTCCCGAAACAACAGGTGGTGCATGAAGCTGAGACACTATCGGTCTAGTAATCGCAGTACGGACATAACTCGTAGCAACGTTCCGCCTCGAAGGACCACGTGAATGAGGTGGAGGGTGAACATTCGAAGAACTAGGGATAGAGGACGAAGGGATCTGTGTAATTATATACACACTATTCCCTATAGTCACTCGCCTTGGATCTGGTATCCTAATAGGATCACTAACTCTAGACCTAGGAGGAATATGTGATGTAGCTTCCACCGCCAGGATGGAAGGTGCAATGTGACTAGTGCTACCAAACCTCTCTGCATGGTAAGGAATGAGAGTGCCCCCAGGCATAGTGTTAGGCTCGAACTCAGATTCGACATGAAATGCCAAATCATGTGTGGGAAAACCAAACATACCATAACTACCATAACTAGTGCTTGCGGGTTCAAAATGAGTCTCAACATCCTCCGGCATTCCATACCAGTAATGTGTCAATGGGGAATCAACCCTAGAGTGAGTAGGTCTATCATGAAAGGTTCCTATCTCAGAAATAAAGGGACCTAACTCAGCCAAGTCGGGTGAAGGATCATAGGTAGGAGTAAACCCCCCATCTTCCCCTGAATGGGAGAAGGTGGTTCAGGAATACCTTCTATATGGTCTCCCATGGTGTGTGAATCAATGTGCAAAATAGTCTACCTGGACTGTCTATTTCTCTCTCCCAAAGGAGGAGGAGATATAGAAGGCGGAAGTCTTTCTAAACGATGACAACGACGAGGAGCTGCACCCGAATCCACAATGACTCAAAAAATATAAAAGACTCTCTATTTATGCAAACCCTAGGCAAGCTATCATGCACAAAGCAATCACCAATAAAATATAAAGCCAAATGCAAGAAATCAAGGGTAGAATAAGTGAGCTCCCAAATGAAGAAGGTATGTCTCACCTAGGAGAGGCTTGAGACTCCCATACACAACAAGCGGAGGTATGTAACCAATTATCGTGGCCCTCAGCTTCAACGCGTAAAGCGACTATGCTGTCCGACCCCAACCTGGCCGGGACACCCACAGAATAACCCCTGCAAAGTACCCCCTCGATATCCTAGGTAAGGCCACTAAGGTCACCTCAATATAATCAATGCTCAGGTGGACAGTCGCAGGCGGGGTTGACCGTATGGATAGGGTAGCAAAGCCCGAAACTCTCGAAAGAGCCCCCAGATACGAATACAATCCTGGAAATATCTCCGGTGCTACTCAGTTATGACTAGGGGTCATCCCAATCAATAACCGCTCATACTTCCTCGTGCTTAACTCCCTTTTGAGAGGAGGATCCTGATAAACACTGCTTATACCAAGGATTTCACACACTCACCTGGACAGACACATACATGTTGTTTTTTAGTGGTCTTGGAGAATTTACTCACAATGAACTATTCCAAGACCCTAAAACCTAATCTTGTTGGTGAACCCTATCAAATAAAATAGTGTAGTTCATTTTAATTAAGCGTTGATTTTAATTGGCTTTATTACTCAAAAGAGGGATATGGCCATGCAACTAATGGTGTTATAACACAACATGAAGTAAAATGCACACCTAACAGTCAATGCAAATGCATTGTGTCCATGAAAACAGGGTATGCTACTATGTGAAATGCACAATTTTCTTCAAATGATAAATGCAAGCTTTCCTATATGAAATCCTAACTAATACTCCAAAGCAAATCTAGTGCAAGTACAATGCAAAATGCAAAATGCAATGCATGATGATAAGCAAATATTTTTGGATTTTTTGAAAAAAAATGAGATATAAAAAGCAAAAGAATGATTCTACAACCCCCAGACTCTGCAAGCACACTTAAGCACCACTCAAGCAAAGCACTAAGGTAAAATAAATCTAATGCACTAATCCCAAAACAAAAAATAAAAAATGCAATGACAAGAACATTCTTAAAAAAAAATAAATTTACCCTTAAAAAAAATGTCTATGGTCAGAAACAGAGGTGTAAATAGACTTTGGCAGTATCAAAGGAGACTCATCAATCATCAAACTTCACCTAGAAACCAATTAACTTCCTCTAAAAGGAAAAACTAAGGGCATATGTGACTGTTCGCAGTAAACCTGCGTGTATATGCGGAAATAGCAGATAAACCCGCATGTATACGCGACTGTAAGTTCGAAACTCGCACACAGGAAGAAAAGTGCATAAAAATCAAGGCAAACAGATAAGCTGAGACAAACTTCACACCGATCAGACACTACCAGGAAAACATGCCCCTAAACCCGACACAGAAACAGGAGAGAAAGAGCAATTCAAAGTCATTGAATGCTGATAGAAAACCCCCAAAGGACAACTACTAGGAACTCCCCAGCGAAGTCGCCAATTCTGTTATGGAGAGAAATTCCTATGGCTTGGGGTACCACAACAGACAACTTGACTCCAGAAATCAATCCTTTCCAATATGCAATAGAAATTAAACATCTAACACTAAAGGATCAAACCTTGTATCTTATTCCAGACGGTTGAAGTAGATCCCCGTTGAGCTTTCCAACTTCAGCTTGAATTGATAGATTACTTCCTCAACAACAATTAAACAATACAAGCATAATATATATCATGGTGTTAGATCTATTCTAGCATATATAATCAAAAATGTTGTAATGCCCCGGTTTTGACCCCATTGCATTAGATGTATATGATGATGTATATATTGTAAATGATCACGGTGTGGAGCTAAAGGAAAAGGCCCCACCATTGATTGGTTATGTTATGTTTTGGTTTTAAATTGTCACCGATGGCATATCGAGGCATGCGGCATATATTATGTTGGTCATCATGTAAATACGCATCTATAATTAATTGAATGAACCCGACCAGCTACGATCGCGGCAACTAAAATGAGATGGGGGCATGATTTTCCCAAGGATGAGGATGTGGGGGAATTTGTCAAACCTTGGGGCCAATGAGAGAAAAATACCCATGTGTCTTCTTCCCTTGTTTTATTCCAACCACTTTCATTAAGAAAGACTGCTGGTGGTTGAGGCAGTTAATTGTTTTGGGGAGTGGGGTGGAAGGACTATCAGTCCTCACCCACACGCACACTCTACCCATGATTTTGTTGTTCATCCCATCACACAGACACTTATTCCTCTCCATGAGTTTCTAAACACCCAGGCACTTCAATTTCGCGTCCTCTCCATTGCTGTGCATTCTCACGCAGAGGGATTCTTTCCCGTTTTTCATCTTCGCGCACAGGATTTTGCTGGATTTACCCACGCAGTAGTTTTCTTCTGCGGATTTGTGAATAGTAAGGCCATATCCTTTACTCACGGGTGGATTGTGGGTTCTGCATTGTTTCTCATGCTCACCCATAGGCTGGGAGACTGTAATTTCTTCCCTAGCGTGGTCTGTATATGTTTTCTTGGTGATATCATTGCCCATGACGGACTGTGTTTTCCCACGTTGTTGGATGTGGATGTTGTGGTATTTCTTACATGTTGGGGACTTTGGTAAATTCTCCTGAGAGTCATTTTGGCCATGATAGGGCCAATAATGACTCATAATTCGTTTTCTCTGTTTAAGCTGTGACAGCTGACTTAATTGCTTGAGTGCAATGGTTGGTATCTGGACTGTGAGAGGAGAAGGGATGTTGGCTTATATTTGCTTGATAAACCTGGTGGCTGGAAACCACACAGATAGAGCTAGAGGGCTGGCCTTCTTCTCCATCACCCCTTAATAGCACTGGAAGGGAATGCAGGGCCTGAGGGACTGTGTAGCAAAGAAGGGACTGATTCCTTGTGTTGGGTGTGTTTGGGTGTCTTAGAGGTTAGGCTAGTTCTGGTGTAGGTGTTCTTGGCTCTGTAATGAGCTCACCAGCTTAGCAATTGGCCTTCTCCAGCTCCTTAATGTCCTGATAAACCCAACTCTATTGGCTTGGCTGTGTGTTTTTTGTATCCTTGGCTATGTGTAAGCCAGCTAGTTCCCTTATTCCTTAGAGAATCATGCCCAGCTCGGGGGTGGCAGCGCTGCTGAGAGATTAAGGAGCACGCTGGCCTATGGTTGGGTGGAATGTTGCAACGACGTAGCTGGTTGTGGAAGGAGTTTTCATAAGATAAGTGATCTTGCCTATTTTACTTCTGCAACTGTAAATTCTGTTAATGAACTTGATGAACATGTTAAATGAATGCTTGCTTAAATGTATGATGTTTCCGCTGTGCCTGATAGATGTTTGCATCTGTGCATGATAAATGTTCAAGTGTGTATGTTTAAGCATTCTATTTTAGCAATTTTGTGAATACACATGTTCATGGGGCTCTTAGCCCGGGTGGATAAAGATTGGGTCGCGTCTTCTTCGCCGGTCGGAGGCATGGGGACGTGACAAATGTATAAGCATTTGAAAACATCCCATGGATAAAATATTCATTCAAACATACATTATTGGATAGGAAAATATATTTCTATTAATATAAATCAGAGATTACAATAGATACAACCTCTGTCGGCATGTCTGCGAATCGGAGAAACTGAATCCCCCACTTGGGCCTACACTACCTCAATCCTCCATCTCTCGATAGCAAGCTCACAAGCAAAAGGAAATCTTGGGAAGAACACAAAAGTGCTCCAAGGGACAAAGGGATGTAGACTCAAGCATAAGTTTCGACAACAATGGACTACAGTTTCTTTGCTCTCAATTCTCTCATATGCCTTCAATGTACCATAGATTTCCTTATATAGCTTTTCAAAGGGGTAATGAAAGGTCGAATCCGAGCAATCTCAAGGCATAGGGAAGGCCAGGAGTCAAGTGAGTCAGATCCATGTCAAGGAAAACTCCAAAAGGATTTGGATTTTGTACACATCCCGATGTACGCGGTTCTAGTGGTCAAACCTGCGTATATACACGATTAAGGGTTTAAAAGTTGCGTATATGGATTTTCACATGTTTTTAGGGATGGTCAAGGAAACATCAAAGGACAAAAAATGGTCTAAGGGGTATAAGGAGTCTGCAGAGGGACATGGGAAAGGCCATACAAGTGTTATTCACCCGGAGTGGGAAAATCAGCTATAACACAACCTAAAACCTTGTTTTGACAGACCTATAACTTTGTCTTCAAGCACCTTTTAGGAGAAATAAGACCATGGTCAGATGCTCACATCAACAAGATACATCATGATGGTCTCATGTTATTTTTATCAGTTTCCTACCAAATATGGAGGGAATTTTACTAAGGAAATTTAGACCGATATTTCAATACTTCGGCAATTTTCAGCAAAAATCTCAAAATACTCTGAAACCTCATTTTAGCAGACTTGTAACTTTTTATTCAAGCACATTTTAGGTGAATTGATACCATGGTCAAAGGCACACATAAACAAGATAAAACATGATGGTATCATATAATTTTTATCAGTATCCTACAAAATATGGCTGGCATTTTACTGAGGCCACTTAGGCAGATTTACCAAAACTGAAACAATGCAAATCATGCTAGAAAGCACTTTTGGCAGGCTAATAACTTGACCCTCAGAGACTGTCTTGAAAAACCAATCATATGGTTAGATTCAAAAGACAACAATATAGATGTCTATATTCTCATAATGATTTAATCCATAAAATACATAAGATGATATGTATTTTACAAAGGCCCCTTAGGAATATTAGGAAGAATTTATACTTAGTCAATTTTTCAATGTTTTAGCAAGAGTTTCAACAAGTTTCCATACTTTTACAAAATGGTGTAAAATTGTAACAATGACTTCACGATAGGACTAGAACACAAGCATATGAATTTTCGACCTCATCACACATGTCGCATGCCATGTCATCACTTTTTTGTTATTCTTTTGTCATTAATGAACTCTGATTTTCCTACACTAGGTCAATTTTTAGAGTTTCAATAAGAGTTTCAACAAGTTGCCATACTTTTACACAATGGTGTCAAATTGTAAAAATGATTTCATGAGAGCACTAGAACATCATGATATGACTTTGAAACCTCATCACGCATGTCACATCATCATAAATGTCATGGCATTTCCTTTCTCATTAATGAACTCGTTTGACATCAATGGAAACCATACTCAATAAATACAATTTCCTCATGCTCAACATCTATTAGTATTAGAGGCAGGTAAAAAATTTTAATGTGGTCCTCAAGGATGCATCCTTTGTTAGGATCAAATTTTGGTAGCATGATCTTAGGATTCTTAGGTAATTCATGTAGGTGACCAACTAAATTCAAAGCACCATGTGATCTCCAAGATGGTACTTGGTTATCGTTCACAATGTTTAAATGTGGAGGTGATTCTATAGGACTAGGAATGTAATGAGAATGAGGTGTCTTGACAGGAAACGATTTAAACTACTCTAGGTGTTCAAGTATTTATTGAAATGTTAAATCCACCAAATATTTAGGGAATATGCTATCATTGAATCCTCTCTTTGCATAACTTTATTTCATGAATCACATCATCTAGTTAATAAATAGAAAACAAGTATTTATCCAATATCCTTTAAGTATGAACTAATGAATGACAGACAGTGTTAATTTCTTGGTGAGGAACTGGGAAGGGATGTTTTTATTTATTCTAAGTCAATATTAATTTCTTCAAAATCAATATGATGCTCAAGCTTGTTCCCTTAGGTGGCTAAACTCTTAGGATGAAATTTTTTGAGTTGGGACCCGGAGAAATATTTATGTGGAAGAGAGATTCATGTCCTAGCCATAGACTAGAAACCCTCCTTCTAGCACCAAAAAATGTTGACGCTTAGAAATTTCCTTGCATCAAAATTGAGGGTTTCTCCATTGTATAAAGTATCAATTAGACCTTAAACCTTTTGGAGTAAGGGGCCCATCTAAATTCTATCCTGACTACCAAAATTGGTATGGGTTTTACTAGTTGGAATTTGATACACCTTTTTCTGGTTTTCATTATTAATAAATAAAATGAAGGATGGATTAACCTAAATGCATATTACTAGCTGTCCTATTGTATCCTATTTATGAGCAAAATTTAAAGAGAATGACAAGTGACATAACAATTGAATATTCATATTTTGAATTCAGATAACTAATTTAAACAAATAGATAAATAATTGATAGGAATCTAATATAAATAACAGAACAATCCAATAATTTACAACATCCAGGATTCACAACACATGGAAAGTAGATTCTGAGAAGAAATAACATATGAGATAAGAAAAGGGAAATTGTTAGAAAAGTCCATTCAAAATTCTAGAACATCTTAGTCCATATATGCATACAAAAAAGCATGAAATAGTTCAATAACATTCACCAACATGACAATGTATTCATGTACAAAATGACTAGTCTACTAGCGTCTCCTTCTAATAGAGTAAGCAATTATTATTTACAAAAATGTGCAAGTGAAACTCCCCCCTCTCTCTCCTCCTCTCTTTGATTTATAGGATATACAAAGTAATTTCTAGAGGGTTTTTGAATATCCTAGTTAGTTATGACCTTTTAATTTCTTGTTGACATTATGACTTACACAAGTTTTCCTCAAACTAAATACAACGAGGAAATTGAATAGTTTAAATTATTTACATAAGCTCTATAGAAAAGGAACTCCTTATGAATTCATAAAGGTATCCCATATCTCAAATACATAATTAATAACATTAAAATGTTGGGGCATTAGGAAATCCAATGAAACTTCATGCTCCAAAACTTCTTCATTTAGTGTAGGTAATCCTATGGCGAGAGATGTGTTTCATGAGGTCATCACATGCACTTCTTGCATAGGGATTGAAACATGACTTTAGTGCGATGGAGGTGACTTGTGCAATATTTTTGATAATAATATGTTTGTTATTTTTTATATTGTCAATTCAACTATCCTTTGTTTCTTTGGCATGGGATCATCGATTGTTCACTGATTGTTCCTAGATTTGGAAGCTAGCACCTTTCCATTACCTTCCTTGTCCCTTGGTGTAGATGTTCATACTTGTTCAATGACATATTAACTTCCTTCTGGAGGGATGAACCTTTTTTCTTGCAACTAGTAATGGTATCATAGGGTCACTAAATTTTTTGATAAGTTATCCTATGGATATTCATAGGTGTTTATTCTTCCTACAATTTCCATGTTGCTAGGAAATTAGGTTTATTTTGACATTATCAACTAGGTTTTCATGCTCCATGACATTTTCTTCCATGTCTTTTAATCTTCCTACTTGGTTTTGTGATTCTAGTATGTTCTCTAACACTTGGTTTTGTAAATTGAATAGGTCTTATTATAGGGAAGTAGGGCATGTCTAGAATTGTATCAAACTTTGTTTCTCCCACTTTAAACTCTCTACTTCTAGTTGAAGATTCTCTTTCTCTACTTTCAATGAATCAAATTCATGGTGTAGGATCAGTTCTCCTCCTCATGCCTCCAGGATCTCGTCTTCTAGGTGGTTGATGTTATTTAGTGCTTTGGACAAATCATTGTTGATCATTTGTACATTGTATTTGGTGGCCATGACACTTATGACAATGTATGAGGCCGAAAAGGCATGCTATTGATCAATGTGTTTAAACACAAGCATTTTGATTGTCACCTCCATTTCTGGTTGGGATGACAATTTTAAGTTCTTTTGAGTTATCTTAACATTTTGCTTTCTCCGTTGATCGAAAACCATAGAACTAAGTTGAGCTACGAAGTCTTCTTTCGAAGGAGTGTATGATCCCAATCCTTCTTGCAGTGGGAATTTTCACTTCACGAGTGTAAATTCTGCACTTGCATTATCTGTCACTATCTCCATGTCTTGCACCTCACTAGTTTGTACTTTAAATTCGTCTTGATTTCATTCATCTTCCTCTTTCTTCTTTTGAATTTCTTCCCATCTCGCCAACTATTGTTGTTTATGTTCCTCCTCTTCCCTCCTCTAGGCCTCTTCTTTCTTTCTCTAAGCCTCATTTTTCTCTCTCCATCAAGAGATTCAACCTTATTATACTCATCTACATTTTTCTTTTGATCTTCTTCTAGCATGTTCCCTTTTTTACTCTTCCTCTACTTGTTTTCCTTTTCTTGCTTCTTCAACAACATATTTCCTTAAGGAAGTTCCTTTTCCCCTTTTTCATCTCTTTGCTAACTCTTCAAGGGTCCCGTATCTTCCAAAGATCTCTTCTTATGCAAAAAAATCATAAGTATAGGGCTATTTATATCCTATATAAGAGAAATGCATTAACACTTTCTTCTTGTTATAATTTTGTTTGTATATTCTTCACCATAATGAAAAAGTATCAAGGATTTTATCATTTCTTTTACATATTTACTTTGGGTCGTCATGTATGCTCCCACGACTATAGGTAAAGGTGCCCATGAAGCTTTCTTATCCTTATCTAATACAACTCCAGTATCGTTGATAATGGTTTTCTTAATGCAAATTTTAGACTTACAAATGATGTGTTGGTGATGGTCACCACCATATGATCCAAGGTATTTGAGAGGGAATATAGAAAAATTATCGAACTATCCTCATCCTTCACCTTTACACAAGTGAAGAGCAGTTTGTTAAATAGGGTATTAAACACATTTAGATGATATACCATAGTTGAATCCTACTTTATCTTTAGCTGAGAAAGTTGTTTTTCCAGGAAAACCTTATTTGTTGTTGATTTAGTGTCAGACAACTTGCCAACTCTCTCCCAAAGAAAATTATGTGGTCTTCTCTTCAACAACATTGAACAATATAAAGTCTACTACACAAAGACGAATTATAGAAACCACCTTTATATCCAATTTTATCTAGTCATGATCTCTCATGCTTCTCAAATTTTTCACAACCCCTTTCAAGGCCAGGGCTTGGTCATTTTGAACCAACAATTCCTTGACGTTCATCTTCCATAGTGAGAAATTATTTTCATCAAACTTCTCAATCTTGATCTTGGTTAAGAATCCTATCATTGTTTCATCTCCCATTTGTAGAAAACCCTATGCCTACAGGTTTTTCAGGCTATGATACCATATGTTAAAAAAATATAAAAATAGAAGAAAACAACAATGACAGTAGAACACAATATTTACATGGAAACCCTTATGTACGTAGGTAAAACTGTGGGGCAATCGTAGCTTAAATATTTTATTATTGGTAAAAAACTTATAGTGTTTTCTTATATCTCTCTTATGTTACAATGTCAGGGGGTCACTACCCTTTTATTTAATACATATAAGGGTTCTAGAAGGAACCAAAATACACTAGAAGGGTTTATAAATTTTCTCCTTGAGGGATCTATCCCTAAACCAATGGATATTGGAGCCCTCCTAAGAAACCCAAGTGGGGGGAGGGGGGGGGGGGACACCCCCACTAATTGCTGGGTACATATGGTCAACACATGGACCTAGTTGAGACCTCTACAGAAGAATATTGGAGATCTATATATTTGCTTCATCTCCTAACAAATAAATTGTATTTCCTTTGATCCCATGTATTTTTTTACCTTCTCTAATTTGTTGTAGTTGTTGTTTTTTCATAATACCCTCTCTCATAACTATTTTTGGATTCCCTAAATTCCCTAAATATCATTCATTCTCCCATCTTCTTCATTGGTAATGTGAATACCATATTTCTTATGCTTCTTGCAAACTTTCTTGTAATGAGAGTGTTTATATGGTTTCATCATTGATGACTTTCCTTCATCTTCCACACTCTTATCATCTATCTTCTTTTATAATAATATGTGCTGGAGCAGAGTCCCGCAGCTATAGGAGAAGCTGCCATTTTGGCGGATAGACAGTTTGGTGAAGACGAAGAGATAAGGTAAAGCTATGACGTCGTAGCATGTTTCTAGCTGTAGAGCAGAGCCGGAAACCGTGACTGTTGGGACAGAGAAGTCAAGAAAGATGACAGTACCTAAGCAGCCGAGAAGAGAGAGCTCAACCACTGCATTGAAGGTAGTGGTGAAGATAGGAGGGTTCAGCTACCCTCATAAAGGAAAAGGAGCGACGAGGCTGAGGTATTGAAGATGAAGGACAGAAGATGGGAAGCGGTGCATAGTACCCATGGTCAGTGCCGAGAAGCATGGAAGACTACAGAGAGCAGTGGTGTGACGGAAAGTGGCTACCCCAAGTACATATATGCCGACTATCACTAGTTAGGGTTTTGGGTTACTGTTGGGACAGGCCCACAGTGTTGTAATGGCGATACCTTCGGGCCACCTATAAAGGGATATATTTTGTATTGAAAAAGGTTAGCTAGTCATTCCTTCTAGAGCTATTAGGGTAACCTGTAGCTATTCAGACATCAGCGAGTCTAAGGGTCCAGTAGTTTGTTAGCTCACTATTATTTTGTATTGTAACAATCCACAGGGATTGATAGAGAGAGAGAGAGAGAGAGAGTGAGAGTACATTGTAAGAAGGAAATATAGAGAAGAGATCTAAGAGAGAAGGGCTCCAGGCTGTGTGCAGAGTTACCTAGAAGATCTCTAGCTGCATATGCGGTGCAGCAGAACTGTGTACCTCTCTCAAGTTATAATATAGAAACACAGTTCTATGGACGTAGCTTCTACCATGGAAGTGAACCACGTAAAATCAAAGCGTTATGTGATTGATTCATGTGATTGTATTTACTTGTTATATCTGTCATTCATTACATGAACTTTGCTTGCAGTAAATGTATGTATGTGTTATTCAGTTCACAACATATTTAAAGGATAAATGCAAGTTGAAGTCTTTAAGTATTCTGTATAAGAGTTTGTCTATGTTTCACTTAAGACAGTTAAGAATCGCAGTGTAAAACAGTCTTGTTTGTGAGTACTGTAAGTTGAACACCAGTACACTAAGTTCGTTGAGTCGTAGTGGTAGGATATCGTAGGGAGGCGATATCGCACCATAAGAGGAGCTATGGTGCGCGGTACTGCGGGTTGAGGATTGAGCGTAGGAGAGAGTTACGTGTTGCCCATGACGCGGTGATGCGATAAGGACTAGAGTCATCGCGAGTAAGAGGAAGCTGCGCATCGCAGAGAGAGGTCTCGCGGGTTGAGAAGAGCTGCGAGACGCACATAGGATGCTATACAGATCCTGGTCGAGACACTTGAGTCTTTGGCCAACCCATTAAGATCACTTCAAGTGAGACTTCAGGCCGCTCCGCGGTCTATTGCCGAAAGGGCCAGTGAGATAGGGGTGTTTTTGGTACAGTATAGTAAACCCGGGTCTGCCCAGCGACCAACAAATGGTTCTGTTGCCGATTTTGAACAAACTGAGCATTGATGTTCTGGTGGCGTCCTACTAGAGATGAAATCAACGAGTGGGTTGGGTCTAAGGAGAAAGAGTTTTCCGAACACGATAACAAGAGTCCTAGATTGAGTACATAGGACTGGTTAGAAAAACATATTTTTACAAACCTGCATACGATATTTTTTGCGACCTATGGGAATGAGCTTTACGACTGGTTATCAAAGTTGACGGATACGAGCATATTCAAGAAGGAAAGAAACATTGCCTGGACACCAGAGTTGATTTAGACTGTGAAGAACCTTGATAATCCCATTATGAGGATAGTAGACTTCTGGCTTGCGAGTGTGCTAGAAGGCTTTGTCACAGAGTTTGCAGTTGAACAGAGAAAAAGCTTCAGCGAGGCTGAGTGGTACTTCTTCAAAGGATATCGCGGTAAGTACCTAAAATCTTTAAACTTGTCCATTAAGATGTTATTACATGAAAAAGGAACAATGGATCTAGTTTCAGATGAATAAGTAAATAAACTAATGTCACAAGAGTTTGAAAGTGATTTTGATGACATTGGACGTACACGTAGTGGAAAGAAATACAAAGTAGATTTTAGCTCTCCCATATTTGAAGACAGTCCAGATAGTACTAGACAACAGAGTCACAGTACCATAGAAAGAACAGAAGGGGGTATCCCTTACCACCCTTATACCCCACTGAAACAGATTGGGACTCAGAACAATCCCGTAGGAACTCCATTTAGTAGTTCCCAGATAGTACACACTACCGCTACATCACTTCCACCTACACCACCGAGTGGTAGTAACACAACAAATCAACATCCACCACGTAGAAATAGAATGGAGGATGATATGAAGCTACCTATCTTTAAGGGTACAGGGGCAGATGACCCAGAGCAGCAATGGTTTCTATGTGAAGCCGTGTGGACCATTAAAGCAATCAATGATGATAATAGTAAACTTGTACAGTTGGTCACCACACTGAGAGAACAAGCCTTAACATGGTATATGAAGTACACCACAACAGTACCCAGAACACTTGTCCAGGTCAAGACCACCATGATTAAAGAGTTTAAGAAACCTAAGTCTGAGTCACAGTGCATTACAGAGCTCAAAGACATCAAACAGTTACCTATAGAGTTAGTGTGGGACTTCGATCAGAAATTTAAAGCCCTTATAGACCAAGTCATCTTTGAGTTTGCATCGGAGCAGCATAAGGAATGGTTTATTGCAGCACTGCTCCCTCACATCAGAATACCATTAATGCAGCAGAAACTCTAGACGCAGGACGACGCGTTGGATATGGCGATGAAACTAGAGGCTTCACCTCTAGCTAAAACCAGCATAGGTATCACTAATCTGCAAAACCAGTTGGCTAATCTCACGATATAGATGCATGAGCTTAAGAAAGGGAAAGAGGTTGCACAAGACATATGGTGCGTAAAGTGTAAAGCACAAGGCCATACTAAAGATAATTGTCTAGTATTTGTAGAATATATAGCAACTGGGGCTCCTAACCCCTTACCACAGACCCATGGGCCGTGGTGTGAAATATGCAAAATAAGAGGACATCTACCTCACCAGTTCCCTCTACTTTAGAAGTACGTACAAACACCTAAGAACTTATACTGTGTCTTCTACAAGTCCGTAGGCCATGATGAACATGATTTCTGAGCCTATGATCTCATGGTCGGGAGCAAGCAAGACTTGTACAGAGTCCAATCAGAAACACAGGGTCCAACAGCAGGACCACAATATGATCAGGCTCACGTTGGCCGAGGAGGAGGATTTAGAGGATGAGTCCGTGGAGGAGGCTTTGGCCGAGGAGAAGGATTTGGCCGTGGTCGCGGACCAGTCACTTGTTACAACTGTGGAGTTCTAGTACATTATGCTAGGGACTGTTAGAGCCCTACCACCACATGTAACTATTGCAAATCTTACAATCACGCTATAGAAGACTGTCCTACCTTGATAGCTAAGATCAGAGAACCTAAGCCAGCAGTACACCAAAACATTCAACTTATTGTTGCTGAGCAGGAAGAACCAGAACCAAGAGTCAACATTGTGACTCACAGCAGTGCTTCCACCAATGGGACATCGCAGGTTACTGAAAAGACCACAGGTCAGGAGTGGGTGTGCAAAGCTCCTAACAAAGCAACACCACTTGACCTACAGAAGAATAAACAGACATTTCAGGAAGCTAAGACTTTCTTTGATGACCCTATGCAATCAGGATCGCAGGTAACACCGTCTAAGGGCGTACTGCAGCAAGTACCTTGTGGCGTTAGCCCTGTACAGATATTGCAGGCTACCACATCGGGCACATGCGATGAGGATGAGTTGACAGGAAGTGTACAATACTTCCTACGAAGTTGTTTAAAACTCGTAAGAAATGAGCAAGCTATCGGAGAACTTCAACGCATCATAGATCAGTGTCAACCATCTTCTTCCATGAGCAGTGCACAACGTGCTGTTCTTAGTATTATGGGACATACAAGAACAGGAAGAGAGATGCGACTCATAGCACAGGTTGGAGAATTTGAAATGGACGAGGTGATCCTAGATCTAGGATCAGAGGTAAATGTTCTGACTAAGCAGACATGGGAACAGATGGGTAGCCCTAAGTTAGTCAGATCGCCTATCCATCTGCGATTAGCTAATCAGCAACGGGTATCACCCTGGGTCGATTATCGCAGGTGCCAGTTGACATTGATGGAGTTCGCAGCTCTGCAGATTTTGAAGTTATAGAAATCATTGGCGATAGTAGACCATATCCAGCACTACTAGGCATTGATTGGGCGATCAGTAACATGGACGTTATCGACTTAAAGAGAAGACAAATGACCTTTGAGGACGCGCAGATCCAGGTCATCACACCGTTAGATCCTCTTCAGGGTCCTAGATACATTGAACCTATCCGAGCAAAGGAAGAGGCACACAACATGGACAGTCTCTATCAGATGACTGCGAACCAGAGCGACTACATCAATCCAACCGCAGAAGGGAACATTAGTTGGAGATGCGACAGCTCATGAACATCGGATTTGAATGTTGGTCTAGAGAACTGGAAGAACAGACTTTACGAAGTCTCAGTGCACAGATGTGAGTACATGACTAAGTCACTACGATGGATTGGTGCAGAGATCAATGAGATTCCATCATTTCATGGTCTAACAGATATCCAAGAATTTCTCACGTAGTTTGAACAACAAATTCCTCACGAGCAGAGGATCGCATCTATGGACCTTGCAGTACGAGCCACACCTACAAGATGGTGGTATGCACATAAAGAGAAAAAGTTAAGGATGAGATCGATAAGATGCTAGCATCAGGCATCATCGAGCCAGTGGAAGAGAGTGAATGGGTTAGTCCCATGGTCGTGCAAGAAAAGAAAACTAAAGGAGACATCAGGATCTATGTCTACTTGCATAAACTCAACGACGCATCGCTTCATGACCCATTTTCAACACCTTTCACTGATGAAGTACTAGACAATGTGGGAGGACAGGAGGTCTACTCCTTCACTGATGGCTTTTCAGGATATCACCAGATCAAAATCCACCCAGAAGATCGACATAAGACCACTTTTGCAACAAAATGGGGCTCATTCTAGTATACGGTAATGACCTTTGGTCTTAAGAATGCACCAGCTATCTTTTCTAGAGTAGTAGTTGCCGTATTTAAAGAATACATCCATAAATTCCTAGAAGTTTATTTTGATGATTGGACTGTATTTGGATTAATTGACAAGCACATAGGAGATTTAAGACTGATGTTGGAGAAATGTAGGCAGTACCAGATTTCTATAAACTTGAAAAAATGTATATTCTATGCGCCATTCGGTATTTTGTTGGGTCACATTGTCTGCAGGAAAGGCTTGATGGTAGATCCCGCAAAGATTGCCATCATTTTAAATCTCCCAGCACCCAACTCAGTCAAACAATTGAGGACAGTACTTGGTCATACCGGGTACTACAGAAAATTCATCAAGGGATACGCAAAGATTACAGCACCGATGGAAAAACTGTTAAAGAAAGATGTAAAATTCCTATGGAATGAGGAATGCTAGCAGAGTCTAAACACACTTAAAGAGAAGATGGTTACAGCACCCATATTAGTATTTCAAGACTGGACTAAGCCGTTTATGTACATGTGGATGCATCTGGCATCGCACTAGGGGTTGTTTTAACGCAACCAGGAGAAGGAGGTATCGATCATCCTATCGCATACTCCAGCAAAAAGCTATTGACAACAGAAAAGAACTACACCACGACAGAAAGAGAAGGCTTAGCTATGGTGTATGTGCTACAGAAGTTCAGGAACTACCTGTTGGGTGCCTCGTTCAAGATGTTTACTGACCATTCCACATTGAAGTATCTGGTCAATAAGCCAGTGTTAGGGGGAAGAATCTGCAGATGGTTACTCCTCTTTCAAGAGTATGATTTTGAAATCATTGTCAAACCAGGAAGATTGAACGCCCAACCTGATCATCTATCGCGAATAGACTCAGGAGAAGAGCCAAGTAATCTAGAGGACAATTTTCCATATGCGTAGTTGTTCTCTATCCAGATCACAGATGAGTACTATGCTGATATCATTCACTTTCTAACTACAGGAAGGGCACCTGAGGATTTTACCAAGCATCAAAAGAGGAAATTGGTTGTTAGAGCAACAGACTTCACCGTGATCACAGGACAATTATACAAGTTAGGTCCAGATGCAGTCCTGCGCAGATGTGTGATGCCGCATGAAAAAGAGGCTATTATTAGAGAAGCACATTCAGGTACCGCAGGAGGTCATTTCACAGGAAAGCCGACTGCGCAGAAAATCCTAGCCACAGGATTATGGCGGCCTACGTTACATAAGGACACTAAGGACTTTTGCAGATGTTGCGATATCTGCCAGAGGGTAGGAAAACCGTCACGATGAGATGAAATGCCGCTGCGATCGCAGATTACGGTGCACGCATTTGACAAGTGGGCTATAGAATTTGTGGGTCCTATCAACCCACTAGGAAAACGAACTTGTGTGAGATATATCATCACTGGAACAGAGTACCTCACCAGGTGGGCAGAGGACAATGCAGTAAGAAATTGTGATGTTGCTACAACCGCATAGTTCATTTTTGAAAACATCATCACTAGATTTAGATGCCCAGTAATTTTGATGAGCGATCAAGGCACACACTTCTTGAATCGCACCATTGAGGCCTTGACGGAAGAATTCCAGACACAGCACCATAAGAGCACTCCCTACCACCCACAAGCGAATGGTACGGTGGAGGCCTTTAACAAGATTTTAGAAAATGCTCTTACTAAGATCTGCAACAGCTAAAGGAATGATTGGGACCTCAGAGTTAACGCTGTATTATGGGCATATAGGACTACATGCAAGAAAATTACAGGACACACACCTTTCAGCTTGGTGTATGGACAGGAGGCTGCTATGCCTATGGAGTATATTCTTCCCAGTTTAAGAATTGCTCAGATCACTGGAATGGCTAATACAGACACGGTGCAGGAAAGGCTAGCACAGCTGCTTGCCTTAGAGGAAGATAGATTCATCGCCAGATTCCATCAGAAAGTGCAGAAGGAATGAGAAAAAGCTTGGCATGACAGATACATTAAGAGTAAGACTCTTCAGATCAGAGACCTAGTACTCCTCTATGACAGTAAATTTATTAATTTTCCAGGGAAGTTCAAGACGTAGGATTAAGGAGCCATTCATATCAGCAAACTGAATGGGGAGCTTCTTCCCACGATGATCAATGGCAGTAGGATTAAGCTCTATAGTGACAAACACTCCACCTCTCAGCCCTAACTCAGAGTCGCGGGCGGTGCAGATTTCCAGTGTAGTTGAAAGGAGGCATCGCACCGGGAATTAGTCTACATCGGCAGGTATTCTAAGTAATAGGAATCGTATAAGGACGGTTCATTTTGAAAAAAAAAAACCGCTTAAGTTTGTTTTGAGCAAGTGATGTGGTGTGGCATCGCAGCAGAGCGATGTTTCTCCGTGTCACGTACCTAGTTTGCAACGAAATAGAGGGCTAGTCAAGTCGCCTTCTGATAGGCAGTTAATGAAGAAATGATCGGTATACCTTACCGTAGATTTGGGCACAACATAATCAATTGTCCAGATTTGGAAAATCTTCGACGAGACCGGCGCCTACATACACACGCTTCGAGGGAAATTGATTGGATTTCAGCATTTATTGAGGATCAAAATGATGGGTGTGGTCTCGTCCAAGCATTAATATGACCGATGGGTTCAGTCTAGATGACCGTTGCGTCTGGGATTATCGCCTTTGGCATAAAAGAAAAAATTATTCATTCGGGAGGGTTACATTTGCAAAGATCCAAGAGCTATAGAGTGCATTGTTAAGTTTTCCCTGTGCATAGCTAATTTCGTTATAGAGTGCCGTGATTTCCATAGTTTGCAGCCATTGCCAATCCAAAGTACAACATCGAGTGGGTTCTGTCCGAGGAGGAACCTTTAGAAGACATTCTGAGACGCTTCAAGCATGGTGGTCGTATGTCCGCTATGACGACGCCACCCAGGGTTGTGAAATTAAGAACATCACAGGTCAGACAACTGCCAAGGATGAGGAGTCAAGCGCAGGATGCAGAAGATGTCATCAAAGTATCTGCTAAAGAGAAGAATAAAGAAGAGCCGATCATTGAAGATAAGAAAGCAGAGAAATGGAATGATGAGAAGAAATCTCCCGCCAGGAAGAAAGTAAAAATGAGATAAAGAAAGCAACGAGAGAAGGAAGATGACCTATCTCATCAGCTAAGAGAAGAACAAGAGGTTCCAAAGGTCAAGAATGAAAATATGCGAAACCCAAGCAGCATGAATGCTTGGAGAAAGTGGCTGAAAAGAAAAGTGAAAGGGAAAACAAACCGAACAAGTAGAACTTCAAGATGCAGACAAAGGCTTGTTCTCGGAATGGAATTCCTGGTTTGTATACCTTTCGCATAAGTAGGCTCCAGACTGAATGAAATGTTTGAGAAGGATGGAAGATACAGATTTTCCTTGTGATAAAAGTTCTAACCCAGATAAAGAGGAAAGGATATCTGTGGAAGACTTCTCAAGACCTGAAGATCCTTAAAAGGTCTCGCAAGCGACGAGAGCGAGAGCATGACAATGAGGGAAGGAAAGATAAGAGAACCCAATGAACTAAGTTACAGAAACTATAAAGAGCGTGTCGTAGCTATGTAGAAAAAAGTCGCAGGACTTCGGGACAAGCTTCAACGCACTTCGCAGGAAGCCAAGGAGAAGCTACAATAGGAGAAGCCCGCTGGTAGTGGCTCAGGGACGAGCCACAAGTAAGTGTTAGGGGACTATTGGAGCAGAGTCCCGTAGCTACAAGAGAAGCTGCCATTTTGGCGGATAGACACTTTGGCAAAGACGAAGAGATAAGGTAAAGCTACGACGTCGTAGCATGTTTCTAGTTGCAGAGCAGAGCCGAAAACTGTGACTGTTGGGACAGAGAAGTCAAGAAAGACGACAGTACCTAAGCGACCGAGAAGAGAGAGATCAACCACTGCATTAAAGGCAGCGGCGAAGATAGGAGGGCTCAGCTACCCTCATAAAGGAAAAGGAGCGATGAGGCCGAGGTATTGAAGGCGAAGGACAGAAGACAGGAAGCGGTGCATAGTACCCATGGTCAGCGCCGGGAAGCATGGAAGACTGCAGAGAGCAGTGGTGTGACGGAAAGCGGCTACCCCAAGTACAGATATGCCGACTGTCACTAGTTAGGGTTTTGGGTTACTGTTGGGACAGGCCCACAGTGTTGTAATGGCGAGACCTTTGGGCCACCTATAAAGGGATATATTTTGTATTGAAAAAGGTTAGCTAGTCAGTCCTTCTGGAGCTATTAAGGTAACCTGTAGCTATTCAGACATCAGTGAGTCTGAGGGTCCAGTAGTCTGTTAGCTCACTGTTATTTTGTATTGTAACAATCTGTAGGGATTGACAGAGAGAGAGAGAGAGAGAGAGAGAGAGAGAGAGTATATTGTAAGAAGGAAATATAGAGAAGACATCTAAGAGAGAAGGTCTCCAGGATGTGTGCGGAGTTACCCAAAAGATCTCTAGCTGCATATGCGGTGCAGCAGAACTGTGTACCTCTCTCAAGTTATAATATAGAAACATATTTCTGTGGATGTAGCTTCTACCCTGGAAGTGAACCACGTAAAATCAGAGCGTTATGTGATTGATTCATGTGATTGTATTTACTTGTTATATCTGTCATTCATTACATGAACTTTGCTTACAGTAAATGTATGTATGTCTTATTCAGTTCACAGCATATTTAAAGGATAAATGCAAGTTGAAGTCTTTAAGTATTTTGTATAAGAGTTTGTCTATGTTTCACTTAAGATAGTTAAGAATCGCAGTGTAAAACAGTCTTGTGTGTGAGTACTGTAAGTTGAACACTAGTACGCTAAGTACACTGAGTCGCAGCGGTAGGATATCGCAGGGAGGCGATATTGCACCATCAGAGGAGCTGTGGTGCGTGGTACCGCAGGTTGAGGATTGAACATAGGAGAGAGTTGCGTGTTTCCCAGGACGCGGTGATGCGATAAGGACTAGATTCATCGCGAGTAAGAGGAAGCTGCGCATTGCAGAGAGAGGTCTCGCGGGTTGAGAAGAGTTGCGAGATGCACACAGGATGCTATACAGAACCTGGTCGAGACACTTGAGTCTTTGGCCAACCCATTAGGATCACTTCGGGTGAGACTTCAGGCCGCTCCGTGGTTTATTGCCGAAAGGGCCAGTGAGCTAGGGGTGTTGTTGGTACAGTATAGTAAACCCAGGTCTGCCTAGCGACCAACAATATGCTCCAACTATTATACTTAATCTACCATTTGTCTTACTTTCACTATGATATCATCATAGTTTACCTTTACATCTTTAAGTTTTATTTTAACTTTTGATGTATTTTGTGGTGACCTTCATAAAACTTCTTCAATTATTTTGGTAGTATATTGATCATGAATTCTTGACTTTACATTTTATAAATGCCTTTTCATATTCTTAACATTATTAAGAAGGTATTAATTATTGAAACATAATCATAGTTATAATGTTTACAAATAAGGTGTTAAAATTGGTAAGGAACACTAACTTGCGTTCTTTATTTTATATGTATGGATCTTATATGTTGACATTAGCAGTGTCATCAACCATCCTTAGTACACTAAGTATTTTAATGAAATATATATTTTCAATGAGATGAGTAGGCTTATATTTATTTTTCTTTAATTGAACCTTGACGTAGTAACCAATGTATGCTAAAAATAATAATTTTATTTTGCTTTAATTGATGCTTAAAAAAATGATATTGGCATTAGAATTATATATTACACTTTGTAAAATCCAATATTCATACTTTGAAATCTAATATACATACTTTTATATTTGATATATAAATTAGTGTAATACAATATTCACACTTTCAAAACCTTTTATTCACACTTTTAAATTCAATATGAACATTTAAAAAAAAATGAACACGGTCTTTCACTATTAACACTTTCTTAATTTAATATACACAATTTTTTACACTTTTTTTTTTTTTTTCAGGAGAAAAAAGCATGTCCTTGATATTCTATTAAGAATCAAAGGGTATCTGAACTGCCTTCCTAGTATATGGGTTACATACCTGTTGCTTGGTCAGAAGAAGCCATACAACTGATGCATCAGAGAGAGACACATACACAGCAAAGAAGCATGAGGGGATATGGGCATCTCCCACATACAATTCCCATCAGTAAATGTTGTCACTCATACCATATCTATCGTGAATCAAAGATCATGTAACTTTAGTCTAAAAGAGTCCGCTCCAGACTAAACGAAAGAAAGGTGCTATAAGAATATGGAGTGTATGCTCCAACATCGGGCTCAAAAGAGCTCAAAACAATCAAAAGAGGTCAAAAGACCATCAAAATATTCAGAGTAATTTCTTGAACCAGGAGCCAAAGAAAGAGCTTTTTTAGAAAGACTATCTGCATGCTGATTGAATTCATGATAGATATGGCAGAAAGTCAGTTCTAGAAAGCATGTGCAAAGCTTTCTTGTGTCCCTACACCAATGTAATAGTTCTGGTGGTGATAGGGATGCTGAACCACTTGCCTAGTTAATAATGACTGAAGAGTCACCATAAATACTGAGCTTGGGTATCCCCATCATATGGGCTGTATGCAGTAGGGCCCAGAGCCCTATCAATTCCGCCTTGGTGTTATTGCATGGACCTGCCCCTAATGCAAATTCGAGAGTATGGGTCTCACTCAGTATCAGTACATATCCAGCTCCACCGACACCATGAGCTGAAGCCCCATCGAAGTATCCACAAGGATAGTCAATAACAGGTCCAAGATCAATGGTCCTAGATTTTTTCCTTTTGATAACAAGTGGACAATATGTCTGAGAGTAGTAAGAAATATGATGGAGAATGCTAGTAATAGGTGCAAGATTTCCTTCGAATAAAGTAGTGTTTCTTACTTTCCATACAACCCACATGGAAAGAAAGGGGATATGGTATAGGGAAGTATTATTTGAGAAACAGTCAGTCCACTTCTCCAAATACAAGCCAAGATCTTCTGACTGAAAGGTAATAGTCACATGATTTTGGTCCAAAATGTTATCTACGACAGTCTTCCATAAAATACAGTGAAAAAAGAGGCGCTGCACACTGTCAGTACCATTCTTGCATAACACACAGATGCCAGGCCCAATCCAACCCCTCTTCTACATGTTATCCCAAGTGAGCAACTTGTTAATTAAGGCCAACCAGATAAAACAACAACTCTATTTGGGGAGTACACCTTTCCAAATGATTTTATGGAGTCTGCAACCATCCAAGGGTGAAAAGGAGTGAACAATGCTATCATATACCAAATGTGCTGAGACAGATCCATCAAACTTGTTATAATCCCAGATCATGGAATCTGACAGGGTGTTTAGCCAGATGCCCCCCATTTCCAGGTTTCTCATGAAAGAGTCCCAAATCATTTTCCAATCCCCTCCAATATAGAGTTCCTCAGCGGAATACCAATATTTATGTCTACCTGGAAGGGAATTATGTGCCTGTGACAGCATAACAATATCCAGATCCTTAAGAAAATCACGAAAATTAGCAGGGAAGGTGATCAATTCCGGAGTACCAATAATAGGATCTATGCCAATACGTACACTATTTCCATTTCCAACCTGCCATGCAAGGTATCTACCAAGCCACAGGAGAGTTAACAAGAAACCCCGCCATATAACTGAGACACCACGAGTATTGAAACACTTGCCACGGAGCCAAGACTCAACATAATTCTTCTTCAGATATTTGCAAACAATAACTTTATGCCATAATCCATCACTTTGTAGGACCCACCACAGATTTTTAAGTCTGAGAGCAATTATGAACTAGTACAAATTATTTATGCCCTAACCCCCATACTCTATCGGCCAAGAAAGACACTTCCAATCTGACAGATGGTATCTATGTTTGTTTCCCGAAGATCCCCATAAGAAAGAGAATGTAAGACTCATGAGTTTGTTTAAAACTGATACAGGGATGAGAGCAAGACCCAGCCAGTATACCAGAACGCTTGATAGCACAGCTTGTACAAGAATCAAACACCCTCCAAGTGAAAGAAGTTTATATGCCCAGTGAAAAATTCTGCTTTCATATCTCTGAACCAGCCAATTCCAGTCACTAAATTTATACCCCAGAGGCTTGAGATAATACCCAAGGTACTTAAAACCCAAAGAGATAGGTTCCATTTTATAAGGCAGAGCCCGAGCAATATCCACTCTGATATCCACATCCACATTATTGTAAAGAAAACAAGATTTCTCCAAACTGATGTTCATCCCTGAGGCTTTACAAAAGGAACTTAATATAACCTCAAATTCCATCCATTCAGATAAAGTGCCTGTACCAAGTAAGATTACATCATCTACGAAGAGGAGATGAGTAAGAGCAAGTGTGGATGAGATCTTGATACCTTTTATGAGGCCGTGGTCCCTAGCATCAGCAATCAGTAGGCTATGGTTGAATTTATTGGTGGTTATTGAGCAACTGATTTATTATATTTATGGTTGATTTTGTATGATGAGTAGCTGATGGATAGCATTGACAACATCATGTTTAGGGTTATAGTTTTGTATGTGTTGTTAATATTGATAACATATTTTTGTAATATTTGTCGTGAAATATGTTTTAAATGTAGAATTAGCAATACCACAGGATCATCAAGCTAGATTGAACTTTACAGTGAAAGAAGAATGAATGAGGAAAAATTTCAGTACAACAATTTCCAAACAACCATGGTGAAATTATTCAGACAAGAGGCAAGAATTTGACAACATAACTATAACTAAATAATCATTGATCTGTATGAAATATATCCATGATACAATAGAGAGAATTTGAATCCTCTAGGAGTGAATGTAATCCCATGACTTGGACTGACTCTAGACATCACTAACTATTGAAAAATCACCATTGGAGGTTCACTAGTATAACTCCGGACAATTGAAACACCTCACAACTAGCTAACTAGCCAAGGTAGGTGAGCAAAGGTGCCTAACTCCTTAAATCATGCAAAAGTGGAGCTAGGCTAATTGAAGATGAACTAAATGTGGCTCGTCAGAGCATAACACAACATAGACTAGGGCGAAGTGATGGTGGGACTCCCATGACTCAGTGTGAGCTCCTAAAATATAGGGATTGGTCTTTGGAGCTCCTAAACTCGTGCATGAGGGTGCATTAAGTGGTAGGTGGGCCCTAGACAACTTCTTCATGGAACTAATGAAGTGGAAACATATTCCAAAGCTAGGAAATTGACATTTAGACTATGGTGGACAAGGAAGGATTATAATAATCCTAACACTCCCGTTAATCCAAACTTGGACAACCTGGACCATGTCAACTAAGACCAAAGGTCACCCATACAATCTAATACAAAAAAAGTAACTGCTCAATAAAATGAGGAAATGGGGAAAACCTCATGGGAACCTCGCCCCCCCTCAAAATGAACAGTATAAAGGAGATGGATCAATCTTTCACACCAAGAGATATATTTCTTCCGAGTAAAAACATTGATTCAGGAATGAAACTAGGTGATTTTGGTTCATCTCCATTGGTGGACAGCTCACTGTATCGACAACTAGTTGGGAGCTTGTTGTGTATCACACACTCCCGACTTGATTTGGATTATGCAGTAGGATTGTTGCAAGATATATGTAGGAGCATCATGAGATCAATTGGAAGGATGCAAATAGGATCTTGTATTCTATGCAAGAAAGAAAACACTTCGGGATACACTATGCTACTAGTTCTCCGCTATAACTAGTTGGATTTATTGATTCTGGTTGGGTTGGAGATTCCACTAACAAAAAGTCCACTTCAGGTTATGTCTTCATGCTTACACATGGTCCCATATTGTCTTCAAGTAAGAAACAACACACTATATCTCGTTCATCAGCTGAGGCTGAGTACAGAGGAGCAGTGAATGCAACTACACAATGTGTGTGGTTCCAAGGCATTCTTGGAAAAATTGGATTTGCATTTGATTCACCCACTATCATTTGGGTGTCAAAAGTGCAATCAATATTTTCATCGATCCAGTACAGATATAGAGGACTGAGCACATTGAGATACACATGTAGTACATTCGTAGCTTGGTGCATGAGCAGGTGATATCATTGTAGTATTTCCCATATGTAGAGCAAACTACTGACATATTCACCAAGAGCTTTGTAGAGAATAAATGCACCTATTTGAGGTCACTCCTTGGAGTGGGTGACAAATGGTGATGATTGATATTGACTTTCATATTTTTCTCCATTTCCATTTTTTAGGGGAGGTTTTGTTCACTTGAGGTTTTCCTCCTTACCTTGATTATATGGACAAATAAATTTTTGTAAGAGGTGACTGGAGCCTTAGTTTCCAAGGCCTAGATTTTGATGTGGTTATACTAAGTCAGGATTAAGGGGGGTGTTAGAGCACCATGCCACCTAGTACCATGGTCACAGACACTTAGGACACATTTTCATTTTTTTTGTACTTATGTCATATGGTCCAAACCTTGGTTATGTTGGCCAAAAAAGGTATTTGTGGGATTTGGACTCATTAATGCACCCAAGCGCCCACATTTGATCATTCAAGAGACACATGCAGCCTCATTTATGATAGTTCAGTCCTTGGTGCACTCCCACTCCTTAAAAAAAAGAACTGGTTTGACCAAAGGCGCCCATGCATTAGATTTGAGTGTTTTTTGCTCTTTTGGATCATTTATTGTTTCCTATAGCCACTCCCGCTCACCCATGTACTCTAGCATGCCTAGCCTACCCTCATTTATATCCTATCATGATTCACCCATGTTAACATGGCCATTCATGACCATTTGAGGTGGTTTGGCAGCTCATTGGTCCACTTAGGGGAGTTTGAGGTCCAATCTAAGCCTACCACATGTATGCCTCCAAGTTGCATTCAAAGGATAACGATTTCCATCTATTTTATTATAATGATGTTCCATACATATTTACATGTTGGACAGTAATAGAAACTTTAGTTATTGGCACTATTCCTATGTGTTAATTTTTCTCTTTTCACTGTTTTGTGCATAGTTTGTGAAATTCTTGAGTTGTGAGGAATCCCTTAGCTCCTAGATCTTGATGTGAATCATATTTTCACACTTTATAGTGTCCTTCTTTGTCTTCCCATCACCATTCTTAACTAGAATATTGGACTGGTTTTCTTTAGATCGTTCAGCACTCTATGCTTTGTCCTTTGTTCTATGAGTTAGGATTTCCTTTACCCTACTTCTGTTGTGGATGATTTGCAAACCCAATATCTTGTTTATTCTTCTACTTCAATTTTTGCTTGATTTTGATAGCATATCGATAAGTCACTCCCAGTGACAAGATGCACAAGAAATCCATCTATGCTTTAATGAAATTTTTGATACGACTACATTACTTCAAAACCAAGTGTTGCTCAAAGTATTCGAAACCCATCTTTGAGTGTAAGGTATGAAATAAGTTGGTGTACTCTAACACCATCTAGCCTATTCCTTGTCAAAGAGTCATCCATCTTGTGTATTATTCATCATAGTACCCAACACAGTAGAACTCCTCCTTGAGGGAATCAACAAAAGTTTCCTAGGTGGGTTCTCTCTCAAATGGAACAAATCTATCTACGGTGTACCTCTCCTAATAACCTTCCAACCAAGTTATGACATGGAGATGGGATTTAAGGAGTACGAAGGTAATATTTTCATCATCATTTTTTTTAATAGAATATAACCTTATATCATATTTAACAATTTTTCTATGACATCTGCATCTATCTAGACTTCAAATAAAGGGATATCAAAATTGACTTATACCTTGAAGGGTGTCACACCTCCAAAATGCTTGTTTAACAATGATGCCTCAGACACCATCACTAGTCCTCAAAGTATCTGGGAGAAGCTGTACATCACCTCGTTTCTCTAGTGCACAAGGGCTTACTTGAGAAACATATTGAAAGGATCTTCTGGTCCACCATCTCTCTTTTCTTCCACCATGAAAGGTCATTTAGACTAGTGAGAATGGTCGTCCTCAAGAGAAGCTAGCTCGAGGCCCAACTCTTTGGAGACAAGCATTAAATAGGAGGATACTTCACTAATACCACTAAAACCTATATACCACTAATCCATATTGTGAAGAGAATGGAATGCAAAATAAGAAAACAAATCTAGAAAAAATAAAAAGAATAATAAAACTTTTGAAATACCACTGGATGAAGGCGCCTAGGCCCAACCAAGGTGGAGGAATTTGCCTGCTATTAACAAAGCTGACAAGGCTGGTACCCATCACCACCTCAGTCAGCACGCAGAACATGGACGCAAAGAGTAGTCCTGTGGCATCAGCTGCATGGAGTACCAACATTGAGTGATCAACACCTGTCGTACCGTTCATGTGCCATACCGTACTGTGCCAGGGCTGCTTCAACTGTTTATTAAATAAAAAATAATTATATAACACTACATTATGAAAAAATAATTATATAAAATTATTTTATGAATGGATTGATCAAATTCTTTTTTACAAATGAGGCTCATATATATAATATTTATGGCATCGTGCCAAGAGTTATGTCTCTCCATTTATGTCTTTTGAATATTTTATCTATTTAATTTAATTATTTTTAAATTTATGTTAAAATACAACAAAACTATGAATGGAAAAAGTTGTGCATATAACTTTACTCACTATTATTATTATTTCATTAATTGTATTTATATTTTTAAAAAATTTACCAAATACCATGGTATACCACCATGGTTGTATAAAGCATGGGATCCATAAGTGATTCAGTGATTTTCACTTGGATCAACATTGGATAATGTCATGTGCACAATATAGTTATCATGCACAAGTGTTTCGTACCACGTGCATAGAGTTTTGCACCATATGCACCAATATTTTGTACAGCGGAATGGATTGTATTGTAATGAACAATGCATGGATTCTAAAGAATCTATTAATGGTTAATACTTATAACTATCTAGTAACCATCCACCATGGTTATAAAAAGGATTTGTATCAAAGAAAAGAAAAAAGAGAGAGATGGTGGATGATTGTGTGGTTGTGGTTGATATGGTTAGGGATTTATGAGGAAAGACTTAGGGTTTAATGTATGGTTGAGTAAATGTAATAAAATATTGAAAATGTGATAATATATTGAATTGGCTCATGAATCAATATGATGAAATGATTTTTGGTTTTTTTATGAGTTTCATGTTTTTTTTATGAATAATTTTATGTGAATGATATTATCTAAATGGTTAGATTCTAGTTTATTGTTTTGAATTCATGTAATTCTTAGCATGTATATTGTTGTAATTCTCATAAGTATCTTGAGTGATACCTTATTCATATGATGAATGTTGAATATGCCAATGCTTACGGGGTATTTGATGGTAATATATTTTGAACCTTGGGCTTGAAAGTTGTACCAACACCTATTCACTTGTATCTTTAAGGGGGGAACTCCCAATGATTTAGGTGATATAGATGGGTAAAGGTTGCTACCCACTTATTCCACTGACTCAAAACCATTTTTCATTTTCAAAAATTTATTGTAATTTTCTACGGTTTTTCAGGTCCCAAGTTTCCAGGTCCGTTTTCAGTCCATAAATGATGTTTTTTGGAGATTCGAGAGGATCTACATATATAATGGAATGCATTTTTCCCTAGACAAAAATTTCAAAGCTCAGATAGACCTTTCCAATGGGCTATTGAGCACCCCAAATAGAGATCGTATGCAAACGTTATGACCCCGAGAAGTTGATTGTTCAACTAACCAACTTGGGGACACAAACTTTATGACGATTCATCTCCTAGGGTTAGGGTTGAGGTTTTTTCCTCTCCAAGGATTTATGATAAAGGGCCCTTCAAACTCCTTTTGCATTCATCTTGTCATGAGTGAGCGTAGCCGCCACATCTCTTCTCATGATACAACTACCACAATTCTAGTTGCTTTTGTTTTACAATTTATTGTATCACTATGTTTATTGCCATATATCTGTGTATGTGAATATATATTCTCTTTCATTTCGTTCTCACATAAATCCGAATCATTAGGCTCCAAATAAATATTTTTCAATACATGAGTTATAAGGAGGAATCCAACATTATCTATAGATATCTATAAAACCCTAATCATAGCCAAATTCTAACTACCCAATGGACCTTCTTTAATGTGGTCACATTATATTTATTTAAGGTTAACACGAAGAAGAATTTCCTTAATAGTATAAATCATAGTTGACCAATTCCACCTTTAATTGAATGGACACCATATCTAAAACATTATTACTCTAATGGTTCATACATGCCCATTATTTCCCTAACATGGATCCCACTAATGAACATTCAAACAATTGCAAACACGATAATATTTTTAACTTAATATTTTTAACCTATACTTTAAAACATGCCTCTGTATGAATTTATATAAGTATGTTGACTACACAAGTTAAAAAATTGATGTCAAGCTTGACCTAAAGTGACAAAAATGGAAATGTTAGGAAACACACAAAAACTAGAACCTTAAATTCCATACCCTCAATTTTATCTACCACCTACTCATCATACGAAACCAAACATAAATATAACAAACCACTTGGATTTATTCACATGCTTCCTATAGCTTTTGTACATAATTATCTTGATGGAGTCACACACACTACACACATATATATAGTAGCCATTTTTGGAAAGTTCTTCATAATCCATATAGCAAGTTCAAGAAAACTTAGAGGAGGTGATTCTTCTACATAATTTGGATATAACATTGGATATGCCTAAATGATGTGTTAATACATCCATGCTAAGCAATGGTTTCAAATCATAATGGATATCATTTGTGCGAACAAGGTTTTGGGGTGGTGATATTTAAATGACCTTAACTTTGTTAATATTGGTACAAATCTCTATTAAGACTCCAGTCTTTAAATTCCATAGTCACTTTGCTTCTACTTGCATTGGCCCTACCACAATATTTTGCAAGGATAGAGAGAAAATTGCACCACAATAATAGCTTCATAGGAAGGCTTAGAGTCCCAACTTAAAATAGTTGCAACTTCTATGAGACAACTCATAATCACTATTATGACCCCAAATTGGACATGGAATAGCCACTTATTTTAATGGAATTGGTCCTATTTCAATTCATTAATAAATAAAGAGATAGTCATTCCATGACAATTTCAAGTTAAAATGGGTGTAACTTCCAAAATACTTCTCTAAATCTAATATGAACCCAATTATGAAATTCCAGAGATTTTTCATATCTCTAGATTTAGGAAATATAGTTTGAAAAGCAATTCATATAGTATTATAGGAAATTTATTCCTAGATCTATATTTGTTGTAGGGTATGGCTATTGCGTCTTGGATTCTCTATGACACATTCTCTAGTTTTAGAGTAAGGGTTCAGACAATGTTATTTACTCTATATACAATAATTGAACAACTTTCCAATTCTAGTTCATTTCTAATATATAATTTGTGATACAATTTAATGTATAAGGATTACATTTTCTTAAACGTAATGGGTAGGATTTATATTATAAAGAGTTGTGGGAAAAAAAACAACCTAAACTTACAAAAAGGAAAAAAAATGCTGAATTTTTCTCTTTTGAGATAAAGTAGTGACCTAGTAGCCTCTTTACATTATGGAGACCATGGGGGTACTCAGTTCCACATAAATATTATGTCCCTTATACCAATTCTGAATTTCCATTCTATTGACTAGATATTCCATTAATTCTATAGCACAAGTATTCAACATAGATAGTAGTCAATTATATCAATTATTGATTCTAAGAATGTAATCATTCGTACCAACAATGCATTAAAACCATTCTTGGTAATTTATGCATAGAAACAATTCCATAAACACTTAAATTTAAAAAACACATAATAGAATTATAATTCATTCCATTCAAACACATTTGGCACTTATCTTTATATAATTATATATGCCAACTAGTTGCAAGTGAAGGGCATTCCTCCTAGCTGTAGGAACTCTATCAAGCCTTCTCATTCTTTGATAGATGCCACCCCCAAGATGGGGATATCATCCCACAAGGCATGAATTAAAAATTCATCTACTTAAACACACTCACATAAACAAATGTGTATAAACTCACTCCACATTTGTCCCCACTCCTCCACCCATTCCCCATCATCCTACACAACACAAGGGATTGTACCCCCTTGTCTACTCCTTAGTATTTGAGGCTATACTCATTCCCTTGCATTCCTATAGCATAGGTCAACTATGAAGTATCTATTCTAGGGTCCTAGGAATTCCAACTACATGCCAAGTCTCTCTCATCTGCACACCAAGCCCATTCACACCATTTTATCAAGATACTTCATGTGAGAGGTTACCAAACACTGATTTTCCTCCCTATAATAGTTATAACTCAGATGGCATGAGGAGTGGGATCCAAAACTGAATGAATTCCCTATAATGATGGAGTTTCTAACAATACATATGCATGATATTTTATTTACAAGTGGTTCCCCCAGAAGTGACCACTTTTCCCTTCTTAATATCACTTGGAATAATTAATCCCATAATTACTTTAAGGTGACTCCCATAACTGATGGTTAAATGTATTTGGTTAAAAAGGCCAATTAAGGTTAAAAGAATTAGCTAGGGTTAGCACCCCTTAGCCCCTATCAATTTTCCCACTTGTGGAGTCATATCCCCCCATCTCTTCTTCATCCCTCTCCACTTCTAGATATTAGGGATTTTTATATTAAAAATATATACAACATTTACAATATCCATGGTCTTTTAGACCATATAAGTCTAGAATCCAACCTTTGCTTCATTACATACATATTCACACATATTCACATCTTGGGGTCAAAAATGGGGTGTTACAACCCTTGAGAAGGGGAAACACCATACAATAATCATTTTATGGAATGATATAAACTATTATTTACTTGTATATTCAAGGGGGGTAAGCTCCGAACGAGTTAATATCCGATAAAATACATTTCAATACATGACTCAAAAGGAGGTCTCCATCCTTATTTATGGCTAGCTATAATACCATGCTCATAACAACATGATCACTACTTAGTTGAACTTCTTTAATAAGGCCACATTATATTTATTCAATACTAACTACCTAGTACAATTCCTTTAATAATAAAAACCATAGTCAACCAAGTCCACCTTTCATTGAATGGGAACCATACCTACAATATCATTCCTCTAATGGGTCATTCAACTCCATTACATCCCGAGTAAGGATGCCACTGATGATATTTCAAATAAACAATAATAAAATAATACATTTCAAATAAACAAAGAAGGGGTTCCCCTAAGACCAATCGTTAATACAATTGGTTCCCCAACTTATGAGCTCACAAAATTTGTCGCAAAACCGGGTTAGGTCCACTCGTTGGACACACAGAGTCCTTCATTAAAGACTCCAGAGATTTTGTTCAACTAATTTATGAGGAGAAGATTGAACCTAATGACATCATGATTAGCTTTGATTTTGTGAGTCTATTTACCAGGATCCCCTTGAATGAAGCTATTGAAGTCATTCATGAAGCCACTGACCCAGAGACAACTAAATTTGCAGAAATTTGTCTCCGCTCCACGTTCTTCAGTTTCCAAGAGGAATTCTACGAAAAAACTAGTGGGGTAGCAATGGGGTCTCCCCTCTCACCTATCGTTGCCAATATTTTCATGGAGAAATTCAAAAAGAAGGCCCTTGAAGCCTATCCCATGAAACTGGAATTGTGGAAAAGATACGTGGATGACACTAATGTCCTTTGGCCCCATGGAGAACAAGAAATTAATAGATTCTTGGACCATCTCAACCACCAATAAGTTGACATTAAATTCACCATGGAAGTGGAAGAGAATGAGAGCATCCCCTTCCTTGACATCTTGATCCACAAGAGACTCGATGGTTCTTTGGGACATAAGGTCTTCAGAAAGAAAACCCACATTGACAGTTACCTCAATGCAGATTCTCATCATCATCCTACTTAGAAGCTAGGGATCATCAACACCCTAGCAACAAGAGCAACTAGAATTTGTGATGATGAATATCTTAAAGAAGAGTAGGATAACCTAGCTAAAATATTCAAGAGCATTGGTTACACGGAGAATGATATCAGGAAAACTATTAGGAACCCCTTAGGCAACCCAGAAAACACCCAACAACGCAATGAAAAAAAGAGGGCCTATCTCCCTTACATTCAAGGCGTCACCGATAAGGTTTCCAAAATCCTGAGAAAGAAGGAGATATTTACAACATTCAAACCCCTAAAAACCATAAGGAAAAAAATGAGGACTGTTAAAGACACGATTGATGAGCATCAACAAAAAGGGGTCTATAAGGTTACATGTTCATGCGGCCTTAACTACATTGGGGAAACTGGTCGGTTGCTCAAGGTTAGAATGAAAGAACACAGGGCTGACATCCGCAACCAACGCATCCACACCTCAGCCTTGGCAGAACACTCGGAGAAATCAAAACATCACATATGCCTTGAATAAACCTCGATGCTTGCAAAAGAAAACCATTATTACAAAAGACGATTCAAAAAAGCCCTAGAAATTATCAAACACCTAAGAAACCTAAATAGGGATGGTGGATTTCAGGTGAGTAAGAGCCAAGCCCCCTAATTAAATTTCAAAACAAACCCAACCTCTCTAGGTTTTAGGTGTGTTACGTAAAAAACTAACCCTTGACCTAATTCAAATAACTTTAAAACTTTAGTAATTTAAAAACTTTAATAATTTTAAAAAATAAAAAAACCTTAAAAAAGAGAAAAAATAATTTTTTTTTAATAAAAAACTTTATATAAAATTCTTTTAAAACATATTAAAAAAATAATTTTAGTATTAAACTTTATATAAATTCTTTTATAACATATTAAAGTAGATAAGCACAAAAGTTAATTAAATTTAAAAACTTAATAATAACTTTAAAAACCTCCTAATTAATGAAAAGATCTTCTTATAATTCAAAATTTTAAAAGTTTTTAATTAGAAATCTCCGTGTAACTTAAAACTAACTTAATTATAATTATAATACATGATCTTTATTTTAAATAAATTAATTAATAGTTTATTATTTTCAAACAAAACTCTTAATAGTTTTAAAATTTATTTTGTTTTTAAATCTTAAATAATTATTAAAAAATTTAAATCTTAAAAAATTTATTATAATTTAAAAAAGATTAGCTAATACATTACAATATTTCCTTAATAATTTTTAAATATTTTTTTAAACATAAGTTTAAACTTATAAAAAAATTTGAATCAACAAAAACACACCAAACATAATTAAAAATAGTCGGCTAAATCAAACTTAACAACAGACCTTTATATATTACTCTGAAACTACAACTTATCAATCCGACTTCTTGTCCTGATGATGGTTCCTGATTCAGAATCGAAACATCGAATTTCAAAATGGCCAGTGCGGATTCTCCGGAAAACCTCACTATTAAATATTACCTTTAACCTATCATGATTTCAACAACTAAACTGGTAGGGAGGTAAGTTACTCACTTTCCCCACTAGTTTCAAATCCCAAATGGTACACTGGCCCATTATAATAAGGTTACAAGGTTAAGTTTACCCATTGAGTGGGACTCCAATATCGAGTGTCTCTCCAAACATCCATTTAGTGGATATTTCTCTCCATCTACGTGCTAAATCACCGACCTTAGATCAACTGAATTTAAGGATAGAGTTCATGGTGCAAGGGAAGTTCTCAACCTTGAATATCAAACAAATAGCAATCAATGTTTTTTAGATTTTATGATTTTATTCTAACTAATAAAAAAATACAACATACCTTTTATAAGATGGGCCACTGCAGTTGTTTGAGGATGTGGTCTGGCGGATCCCACAATCCAGTTCTCAAATCTTCTCCAGAAAGGGTTGTCAACAGGAAAGGAAACAAGGGTTTCATGGAGTAAACTCAACATGCAATGTGTGATGGTGTGGAAAAAGGTGTAGGAATGTAAGATTTTGTAACCCTGTAATTGAAAAGTTCAAAAATGAAAAGTTTATGAATGTTTGTGGGGAGACCTTCACAATGTATTTATATGATGATCCAATATTTTATTTCCCATGGTATTGGTCCATGGTTTTTCATAATGTATGGTATTTTTTCATGGTTTTTGACCAAATCTCATTTACGGGTTTTATTGGTCCTTTTTGGGAGAATGGGGGTTATGTTGTGATAAATTCCCATCTTCCCTGTATTTATGACGGAAGGAATAATGATTTTGTTTTTCCTAGGTCTATTAGCTTGATTACTAGCCCCTTTTGATTTTCAGCTTAGTCCTTGTATCCTTTGATTTCCTTATTTTCCTATGTTTAGTTGATTTGATTTTCGTTTTAAATAATCATTTTATGCATTTGAAAAATCATAGTTTAAAACTTAAATCTCCTTAGATCAATGAATTCCTTTTAGAAAAAAAAAATGAAATGAATAAAGTGCACTTAAAGCATATCTTTTTATATCCAATGCTTTTGACAAAAGCTGGCAGTGCATGTCAGTATTCAAATGCATTCACGTAGGCCTATTTTAGTCATCATATTTGGGAGCGAACTACAAAGATCTGGAGAAGCATTTCAAAAACATAAAACATGGGTTTTGTCGGAAACGGGCATATTTACAAAAGAATCTTTTAATTTTTCACACAACTATTATGGTTTCAGATCTACATAGGGCGCTTTGAAGTCCATTTTTCAAGAATTTCACCTCTTGAAAAGCACGAAATCAACTAAACTTCAATCACTACTAGCTTTGTTTAGCTTTGACCAAGCTTACTGAAAAAGTAGAGCGCTATGAGGAGAAGGTAAAATACATGGACAAAGTTTCCATTCTATATTAACATGAAAGGTGATTACCATCGATATCTTGCAGAATTTAAAACAAGTGCTGAAATGAAGGAAGCTGCTGAAAGAACACTGTTTGCATACAAGACAGCCCAGGACATTTCAATTTCAGAGTTGGCTCCAACTCACCATATTAGATTGGAACTGGCTCTAAATTTTTATGTATTCTATTATGAAATTTTGAACTCACCATATTGAGCCTGTGCGCTTGCCTTTGATGAGGAAATTATAGAGTCTAAGAAAATATTTCTAGAAATTGATCTTATCAGTCCTTCGAGAACAGTTCTTTTGGTTTGTGTTGCCTTTCATGAGCAAGTTATGAAACCTGGGGAGTGACATCCTTCACATTGGCATTACTAACTCATTTACTACTGCCCATGGAAATTTATGAGCTTGAAATTCAATTTAATCAGTTTCCTTGCCATTTTCTTGTTATAAGTGAAAAGAGATGAGTTTTCAGTAAATACTACAGAAACTAAAAGTCTCAGGATTGAAATAGTTCCAGATTTGGAGCTGGATCTAGACAAGTGGTAAACATTATTATTTAATGTCAATACAGGTCTCAGCAGTAGATTGGAATTCTCGACAGTTTTTGCATGAATAGAACAAACATTCAACCATCTGTTGCAGAGTTGAAAGTCCAGTATCTAGTGACGACATGCCACTCTGGAAGTCTAAAGATAGAATGGAAACAAGAAAAGCATGAAGATATCTCAACTATGTCTTTTCAAAAACACTTAGAGTTAAAAGCATATGGATATTTTCTAGTCGACTGCAAAGATCAGTTAAATTAGCTACACAGAGGAAATGGATGACAGGGTAATTGAGGGTGCCAAATGTTCACTGCCAAAGCACCTGGGAGAGTTCACAAGAAGCCAGAAGTCAATTTGGATTAGGAGTAATACAAAACACTTTTCATTTCAGAATCATTTTCAAACTTGATACACTTGTCTTTGTAATTCTATTTTTAGCATTTTGATCCTAGGAAAGTGGATCTAAAGTAGTTTTCTAGGATTACTTAGTTTTATAAATTGTAAAGCATTGGGATGAATGAAGGGGGAAAGATATGAGTGTTGATATGCTTGGAACCTGGGTGCAGTCCTATGAATCTATACCTGTGTAAGAGTTTCTTTCATGGAATGAATGGTTTTGTTATCTAAGTGGAGCTTAGTTTTAAACTATATTTTGTTCAATGTTTCCTGGTTCAGTTTGAACTTTTGTTTACATGTCTATTTGTATAGATGTTTTCTGTACAAGTATTGATGTTAGCAAATAAATATTGTAGCATGAATGATATTTGAAATGTATATTCAGATACGTGGGACTTTTCATATTATACATGTGTATGAACTGTTTGTTCTTCTATATGTTTATATGATCTAAACTTGTCTCCTGTATTCCAAAATTGAACAGTCATTCCTTCTCTGAAAATATTACTCTTATACAGTTGTTATCTGATGTTTTCGGATCATAGCTTCTCTGTAATTTTTCTATGTCCCTTGACTTTTATATTGTTATCCACCAAAATCACAAAACAATCCTTAAAATCTGAGGTGCCTAAAAACTGCTATCCCATAGTCAAGTTAGCAGACTTTAGGAAAAACATCTTTTGGTGACCATACTGAGGAGGAAGCACAAGCCCTTCCTTGGTTTGACAATGATTAGAGGTGGTCTTTGATGGTGAACAAGGGTTGGTCACACACTTCAAACTACAATTCTTTCACCGGGCAGCTCCATGATTAGAAGGCTCCACTAGAGGAAGGGACCCATTGATAAAAAAGAGATGAAGAGGCTAAATGGAAATACCAAGTATCATCTTGCTTGTTTCCTCTACGAACTTTTTCTTTTCTTCATCAGCTCATTTCTACTTTTTGCTTCACACATTAAGAGGATCATCTTGTGTTTTGTTTATTTGGATGATCATGAACCTACTTTTGTGCATCCATCTTTAAAAGAAGAAAATTTGCAACACCCTCATGTTATTGATATTCATCCATCCCAGCCTGCTCATAAGGATGAACTTTTTTTTCAAGTCCCTCCTGAACATGATCAGCTTAGTAGATTTTAGGAAGATAAAACTGATTAGAAGCCTTCTCAGGTCTCAGAACCTACTACCATCACCATTGTAAATTCCCATCAGCATGTTTAAATTAATCTTCCTCCCACTGAATTTCAGTCCAGAATCAGAAATAAACTTTTTAGACCATTGAAGCTTACATCTACTCTTCATGCTTACCCTCCCAAGTTTTTTAAATATCTTCCCCACTTCTCTGGAGAAGACCTTGTCACGGAAGAAAAACATTTGAGAGCTTTCGATAATTTCATTGATAATTTTGAAATGGTACATGAGGATGTTGTTTTGAGATTATTTTCCAAATCTTTGGTTGGGGATGCTGCCTTGTGGTTTGAAAATCTAGGAGCTGGTTCTATTTGTTCATGGGATGAGTTATATGATTTTTTTTAAGATACTGGGCAGAGAACAAGTCCTTTGATTAGTGTTTGATTGATTTTTATGCTTTGAGAAGAGGAAAGGATGAAGCTTTGGCCTCTTTCAAGAGGAGGTTTTATAGTTTGATTTGCAATATGCCTAAGGAGATCAGACCTTCAGAAAAAGCTGCTATGATATATTATGCATCAGCTCTTCAACAATTTGATTTAGTCCTTCATCTTAGAGAGCTGAAGCCATCTTCCTTACATAAATCTTTTTGGTTGCCAAAGAAGTTGAAGACAATGTACAAGCCTGTGGAAAGCTTGTAACTCCAAATAGAGATACAAATTTGAAACAAGAACAAGCATATGAAAGTAAGTATGAATCAGATCCAGAACATCAACAAAGGTGTAAGTATATTTCAGATTTGGGAAAGAGTTCTTCAACATTTGCAGATTATTCTATGGATAGATATGCATATCAAGTTTATGAACAGTTTCCAAACCATGTTGAGTATGCAATAACTGATGATGGGTTAGACAATTACATCTTATTAGGTGATCATAAACAATCTGTTTCAAATGTTGCTTCATCATCATCTTTTGATCATATTTATGAAGAAGAAGTTGTTGCTCCTCAACTTCTTACTGTTGATATAGGAAATCAATTCCCATTTTTGACATACAATGAGTTTAAGGAACATTTAAATCAAGAATATTATTTAGAATAAGAGAATAAAGTTGAAGATCTTTATACTAATCATGTGTATGAAGAAACATTTCAACAGAACTCAGATCTCACTGTTCAAGAATTTGAGGTTGTCCTTGATCATTACAAAACAAGTGATGTTCATGGGTTATTTCAAGAAGATTATGGGTTCATGAATGAATCAGAAATTGTAGATCAGCCGTGTGGTTTTCTATACCAGCTTAAACTCTGTCATGTTTTTCATGACCCAATGGCCATTTATATGGATTCAAAGTTTTCAAAAGGTTTCAGCCTTCTAGAATTTGAAATCAAATTGGAATACGCTTTGCAAATTAAATTTCTGTTTCAAATGATAGATTATTCTTTGTTTTCTATCTAGCTACAAGTAGTTGTTACTGTAGGTTGGATGCTATCATGGCTTCACTGGAAGTATGATTACACATGATTAGCTTTTGACTACTGATTAGAAGTAGGAATAGGGGAGAGAATAAGCTCACCATATGAGCATGTAGATTCTTTTCAGTATGTTGGTTTGCAGCAGTATTTTATCATTTCAGAAGAGTATGTTTAGTTTTTGAATAAGTTGGATATCTTTGCAATGAAGACTTTATAGCCCAATGGATAAGGCACTTGGTCTACAATTCTTGGCAGCTCACAGGGAGCATGCCATCCCCAGAAGGAGCCACTATTTGTCCTAGGTATGTTAGCTTGATTACTAGCCCCTTTTGATTTTCACCTTATTCCTTGTATCCTTTCATTTCCTTATTTTCCTATGTTTAGTTGATTTGATTTTGATTTTAAATAATCATTTTATGCATTTGCAAAATCATAGTTTAAAAATTAAAGCTCCTTATATCAATGAATTCCTTTTAGAAAAAAAAATGAAATGAATAAAGTGCACTTAAAGCATATCTTTTTATATCCTATGCTTTTGACAAAAGTTGGCAGCGCATGTCATTATTCAAATGCATTCACGTAGGCCTGTTTTAGTCATCATCTTCGGGAACAAACTACGAATAATTGGAGAAGAATTTCAAAACAATAAAACATGGGTTTTGTTGAAAACGGGCATATTTACAAAAGCCTGTTTCAGGTTTTACACAACTATTACGGTTTCAGATGTACATCAGGGGCTTTGAAGTCCTTTTTTGATGAATTTTGCATCTGTAAAAGCATGAAATCAACTGAACTTCAATCACTACTGGATTTGTTTTCCTTTGGCCAAGCTTACTAAACATAGTCAATCATGGCCAAAATGATTTCACAGCGATCTATAGAAACCCAAATCACAAAGGCAACTCAGCCAACAAAAGTGGGGAAACAGCAGCCAACTAACCATAGGAGAAAACCACCGCAATTTAAAACAGATACTACTTTGTAAAGGAAGAAAACAGTCAACAATGTGTGGAGGAGGCTATAGCCATCGATCAGTGAGGAAACCACAACAATCTATAGCACACGATCCACCATGAAGGACAGAACAATGCACAGTCCGATAATACCCCGGGAAAATTGATTCTCTACGTGAACGTAAGGAAAAACATATCCACAGACCGGAAATTGGTGTGAGAGAAGGAAGAAGCAACCAACAAACAATGGATCATGGATCCATTTAACTCAGCCCATGTGAGGAAACTGAACCATCAGCACTGGAGAGAGTGTAGTCATGGAGAGAGTGGGATCGTGGCGTAGTGTTTTTCCTCGCCAGTGTGAGGATCATCCTGGTGGAGTGTGCATGTGGGAAAGGCATGGTAGTCCTACCTCACTCCACTACCATCATTAACTGCCCTAACCAACAATTGAATGAGATAAGGGAAGGCGAGTAGTCCAACAGGGTGGTGACACATGGCTTTCCCCCATAGGTTCACGGTTTAACATTCCCACCCTTAACCTTAGGAAATCATACCCCTTCTCAATTTGGTTGCAGTGAAAATAGCTGGTTGGGTTTATTTAATTAAAAATCATAGTTATATGATGCCACAACTTATATATGCCGTATGTCCCGATATACTATCGGTGACAATTCCAATCCGAAACATAACATAACCAAATTGATGGTGGGGCCTTGGAATTTAGCTCTACACCATGATTATTTACAATGTATATATATATATATATATCATGTATATTTAATGCATCGGGGTCAAAAACAGGGTGTTACATTCCCCTCCCCCTTAAATAGCACTATCCTCAGTGCTTTACAAAATTTCAACAAAATACCACACTGGTATTGCCTTAGTGTTCTGCATAATTAAACAAAAATGGATGTGCCAATCGCATGGCATCCTCCAGCTCCCATGTAGCCTCTTCAGGTTCGTAGTGCTCCCATTGCACCTTTACCTGCCCTATGGCTCGGTTCCGGAGCATTGTGACCTTCTTGTCGAGGATGCGCATTGGCTCGATTTGGAACTCTCCCTCGGGTTCCACCTAAATCACATCCCAATTTATCACATGGTTAGGATCATGTACATATTTCTTAAGCAAAGAAACATGAAAAACATTATGATCTCTAGTACTAGTAGGCAATGCAAGTCTATATGCAACAGTCCCTATTCTTTCAAGCACTTCAAATGACCCACAATATCTAGGTGACAGCTTGGCACAACTTCCAAGATTCAAGGAAATATTCTTTTCTTTTACTCTGAGGTAAACATGATCCCCAACGCTGAACTCATTATTCATCCTATGCTTATCCGCATAGCTTTTCTGCTTGTCCTGTGCTACTTTCAGATTTTGCCTGATCTTTACAACCTCTTGCTCCATTTCCTTGAGCAACTCTGGTCCAAGTACAACTCTGTTCACTGGGTTATCCCAAGTCAATAGTGTCCTACACCTCTTTCCATACAAAGCTCCATATGGACTCATCCCTAAGGATGCCTGCTATCCATTATTGTAAACAAACTCTACCAAGTGTAAGTAATCTTCCCACTTGGTTGGTTTTCCCATCACATACATGCGAAGCATATCTTCAAGCACCTGATTAACTCTTTCTGTTTGTCCATCTGTCTGAGGATGGTAGGCAGTGCTGAAGTTTAGCTTTGTACCCAAATCTGCAAACAATCCCTTCTAGAAATTGGAAGTGAACTTGACATCTCTATTCGAAAACTATTGCCTTCGGCAATCCATGCAAATTGAAAATCTCCTTCATGAATATCTTTGCGATGTCATTAGTCTTGTGTGTAGACTTCACTGGTATAAAATGTGTTTCTTTTGTCAACTTGTCTACTACAACCATGATGGAATCATGTTCTCTCCAAGTCATCGGCAATCCTGTAATAAAATCCATCGAAATAACTTCCCATTTTCATTCCCGAACTGGCTAAGGCTACAACAAACTTGCAGGATGTTGTAGCTCAACCTTTACCTATTGATATTTCATGCACCTTGAAATGTATTCATCCATGTCCTTTTTCATTCCTGGCCAAAAGTACTGCTTTCTAGCTGTAGCAATTGTCTTCTGGTATCCTAGGTGACCAAAATACGGAGCTTGATAGATTTCATCCATAACAACTCTCCTCAAATCTGCTACATTTGGAATATAAGCTCTTCCTTTATAAGTAAGAAGTCCATCTTCTTCCAATTTATATCCCTCATACCTCTTCTCAAGACTTTGCTGTTGCAATTTGTCTTTTACCTGCTCATACAATTCATCTCCAGCAACATGATTAACAATCTGCTGCCTCAAATCTGATTGGCAAACACTAAGGGATGCCACATGCATTTCCCATACCTTCCCGCTGAGCGCATCATCTACCTTATTCTCCTTTCCTTTTATGTGCTTGATTTCGAAATAAAACTCACATAAAAATTCCAGCCATCTCGCTTGCCTAGCATTCAGAGTAGGATGATCAAACAGATACTTCATACCACAATGGTCTATCCTGAGCTCAAATCTTCTACCCATCAAGTAATGTCTCCACATCTTGAGAGCATGCACTATGGCTGCAATCTCTAGATCATGAGTGGCATAGTTCCTCTCATGTTCTTTCAGCTTCCTTGACTCATAACATATCACGTGGTTGTCCTGCATAAGGACTCCTCCAAGCCCTTGTCTGCATGCATCGGTACATACCACAAAATATTTCTCTGGATCTGCAACTTTCAATACTAGTGCACTAGTGAGAATATTCTTCAACCGCTGGAAGATTTCTTCACACTTCGAAGTCCATTCTAACTTTATCCCCTTCTTTTGTAAATAAGTGATGGCATGTGCAACCTTGGAGAATCCCTCAATGAATCTCCTATAGTATCCTGCAAGTCCCATAAAAGATATTACATCTGTCACATTTCTTGGAGTAGGCCAGTTCATAATGGCTTCAATTTTCTCAGGGTCTACTAATATACCCTCTTCTGAGATAATGTGAACCAAATACTGAATTATATCTCTGTAGAAGTCACACTTGCTCAGTTTTGCATACAGCTGATGCTCCCTGAGCAATTGCAATGCCAATCTCAAATGCTCTTCATGCTCTTCCTCATTCTTAGAATAAACAAGAATGTCATCAAGGAAAACAAGAACAAACTTGTCCAAATATCTGCTGAAGACACTGTTCATAAGGCACATAAATGTAGCTGGTGCATTTGTGAGACCAAATGGTACCGCTACAAACTCATAATGTCCATACCTTGTTCTGAAGGCTGTCTTATGAATGTGTTCATCCTTGATTCTCACCTGATGGTAACCAGACCTCAAGTCAATCTTGGAAAATAACTTTTCCCCTCTCATTTGATCAAAGAGGTCATCAATCCTAGGAAAAGGATATTTATTCTTCATAGTAACCTTGTTCAACTGTCTGTAATCAATACATAACTTGATTGTACCATCTTTCTTCTTTACAAACAAAACCGATGCTCCCCAAGGAGACACACTCGGTCGGATATACTTCTTTTCCAACAACTCTTGCAGTTGCAGCTTCAACTCTAGCATCTCTGGTGTACTCATCCTGTAGGGTGTCTTAGACACTAGTGCTACTCTTGCCACAAGTTCAATGGTGAAATCAATGTCCCGCTTTGGAGGAAGTCCTATAATCTCATTAGGAAACACATCCTTGAATTCCTGTAACACCTGATAGTCCTCCAACCTAGGAGTTTCATCTCCTGTTGGTTCCAGAATATGAGCCGCATACAACTGGAAACCCTTCTGATAGAACTTCTTCAACTGCATTGCTGAAACCTGTCTTACTAAAATTACCTTTGGAATACCCTTCACAACTACTGGGTTTCCTTCTTCATCTATGCATTCAAAATTCTTGTTGTAACAATCAAGCTTTACTCTGTGAGCTTCTAACCAATCCATTCCAATGAGAACATCATAGGAACCAAGTGATAGAACATTCAGATCTACACAAGTGATCAATCCATTCATAGCCAATGGGAATTTCTCCACTACTTCATTGAATTTTCTCTTAGCTCCAGTGGCTAGCTGAACTAACCAAGATCTCCTATGCTTTACTTTCTTAAAAGAACAAATATCCACTACTCTAGGAGTAATGTAACTGTGAGCAGAACTAGGGTCAATCAAAATAGAAACAGATTGTTGAACAATCTTACCTACAACATCAACCACAGTTGAATGATGATTTTCCTAGCGGGCCTCCAATGTTGCACAAATTCTAGGGGTTGCTCTTGCTACTTGACCCACTATTTCTGCTTCCTGAATGTTATAAGATGGCCTTGCACTTTCATTCTCAAGTGGACAATATCTGCACAAGTGGGGTCCATCACATTTCCAATATTTGAGTGGACCTTTATTCTGTTTTGGCTCTTTAGGATTTCCACCTGTCATTCCCATTGGATTACTCACAGCTTGGGATGGTTGCTTCTGTTGATTCCTAAATCTAGAAGTTTGAAACCTTTCTTTCTTTGATCAAACTTTTCATTTTTCTTGTCCTTCCATGCCTTGTGGTAATCAGGTTTACCTTTTCTTTGCTCATAGCAATACTTAGCCTTCCTTATTGCTTCTTCAAGAGTCCTAGGTTCATAAAACTCAATTCTATCTTTGTAAGACCGAGGCAATCCACTCAGAAACCGCTGGACCTTCACTTTTTCATCTCTGATGTACCGGACATGCCTCAACAATTCCAAGAACTTGTTTGCATATTCATCCATGGTATGTTGTACCAATATTAGCTCATGGAACTCCTTGATCTTGTCATCATAATACCTGTCAGAGAGGTATTTCTGCCTGAAATACTTCTTGAACTGTTTCCACTTCAGTTATCCTATTTACTTGCTTGAAGTGTTCCCACCAAATGGATGCTCTTCCATTCAGATTGAATATGGAAATCCTTGCCTTCATGTTTCCTGAATAATCCTGCACTTGAAAGTACTTCTTTATCCCAAGACGCCAAGTTTCAGCCTCTTGTCCAGTCTTTATCTCACCATCAAGTGTAGGAGGTTTGGATTTCTTAAATTCATCCCGAGAGTGATCCCTATGGTGTCTTCTTCTTTTCCTTTTATGAGAAGATGAACTTGTATCCCTGCTATATTCTTCAGAGTCAGATGATCCACTGGAAGTCCTTCTCCTCCTCCTAGTGCTGCTCTTACTGCCTTCTGGCCTTGATGTACCTCATCCAGAATCTATCTTCTTCTGCAAGTCTGTCATACTCTGCAACATGGTAGCATTCAACTGATGCTGCTCTTCCTAGGCTTTAATCAATCTTCTCATGGTGGCTACAACCTCAAATGGTGTCTCTTCAAATATCCTTCCATTAGACTCTATGTCATCATTTCCATTACGGACATTTTCTGCCATGGCATCTCCTACACGCTCGTAAGAATCTCATGAATGAATTACCTCTTGCTTTACCACACTGTTCTTTCTGGAGTACTGCTCTTAGAGGTGTCTATAGTTCTACAAATGTGTTAGTAGCAAACTGTTAGATGCATTCCATTAATATAATTCAAAACTACTTACCTTCCTCTTTTGGAAATTCATAAAACAACAATTTTGCTTAAAACACAAAATTTTTCCTTCTTCCTTTTCAGCCCTGTGACCACTGATAATTTGCTGAAAGCCTACTGAAAGAATTCTTGAAAAAATCACTGAGAAGTTCCCTCGAAAAACCCAAATCTCCTTTGGCCCAATCGGACCTCCTCCCAACTATCTTTCCGACACTTCGGTGGTCAAAACATCTAGTTCATCGACGGTTTGTTTGCTTATTTCTTTCCAGCGTGTCGGCCCGTAGTGATCTAATCCTATGAAACTGTAACGGCGATGCCAAGATCTATCCATTGGCGATTTCATTAGCTAAGGTTTTCCGCAGTATCGACGGTCGGATGCGTTATTCGTCGGGTGTGCAGTCCCTTGGGCAGCCGCAACGGTGGAAAGTGATCTCACTGTGGTTTTCGTGGACACCTATCGGCTATCGGACCTACTATCCATCGGGTGGATAGTGCTTTGGACTACCGCAATGGTGGATTTACCATCCTTTGATTCCTTCCGATCGTTGGCCTGATCCTTAGTAATTTTTCGATGACTTTATACTCAAACCAAATCTTCAAAATTTTCCTCTAATAGGGTCTCTTCCCTACTAACTCTCCAACGTTTCAATGGGAAAAATGACTAAACTTCCGATCTACATCAGCGATGTCAATGAATGCTCATCGGGTCTTCTCCTTACTAACCTTCCGGTGTTTCGGCAGCTGAAAGCTCTAATTTTCTTCACTGTATCGATGGGTTGCTCATCTATTTCCTTCTGCCGCATCAGGCCTGCAGTGGTCTAACAGTCCGAACTTTATCAATGGGGAAACCAATTAATCCACTGCATCGATGATTGTGTGCACTGGGCATCGTGTAGTTAGTCCTTTTGGTTTTCACAACGACAGCCCATGATCTTTCTATGTCTCCTGCAGCCACAGGCCTATCGGTGGTCGGAACAACTATCCATCAGAGGAATATTCTACTCATCAGCCGCAACGGTGGACGTTCGATGAACTAACTTTATCCGACGTAGCTCATCGACAACTCGATAATCTAATCATCAGCGATGTGATCAACTAACCATCGTCGATGGCCGATGATTCTACAAATTAGAAAAAATTTCAAAATTTTTCTCTTTAGTCTTTTCTTCCGCCGCTTCATCGGCTCAACCATCTCTTATTCTCCGCCGATCCATTTAACTATATGTTGGTGAAAGCTTCCTTTATCTTCCACCGACTCCGTCAGCTCCATATTCCCTTATACATCGCTGATTAAATCAACTATTTGTCGCCGTCGTAGTTATGTATCAGAACCCGAAACTACTATTCCCTAAGCACCTCGGCATCGGTGAGTGGAAGGACTAATGCATCGGTGGAATAGTTCACTCAGCAGCCACAATGATGGTTCATCATCGTTGAATCTTTTTCGATCAATGGCCCGATCCCCTAATGATTTCTGATCGATGATATGAAGCGCAACTTAATCAGCATCGACAGTTGGAACCTGTAACTGTCGGAAGCTTAGTGCTCTAAAATTCTGCAATGATGGGCACATGAACCACTAACTCCTTCCGATGTTCATCGACGACCAGTACAACTAACCTTTTCCAATGGCCGATGATCTCGTGCCTTAGAGCAATTTTTTTGAAAATGTCCTGCCTTGTCTTTCGTCGCATCAGCCGTCGAAAAAACTATCCACTACGGCATCGGCGGTCAGAGGCTCTAACCGTCGGGAGAATAGTTGTTTAGGAAGCCGCAACAGTGGCGCAAGCTCGTCTCTCCTCTTTTGATGTAGTCACCAACCTTTTCACCGCGTCGACAACTGGATCATCTAGGCATCGGCGATGCAATCAACTAATCATTGCATCGCTGATGATTCATTACTTCATAAAATTTTGAAATTTCTCCTCACGGCGGGTGAGCTTCATACTAACACTTCTGCGGTATTGGAGGACCTTCTCACTTAGTCCTCCGATGTGCTGATGGCCGATGAACGCAACCTTTCCTCAATTTCCTTCCGATTACTATCCATTGAGTGGCCTTCCCACTAAGGGCTCTACTGCATCAGAAGAACTTGTCACTAAGTTTTTCGATAAGTCGATAATTCTGGCACTTAGAAAAATTTTGTGAATTTTCCCGTCATCACCCATTTTCTCTTGGTTTCTTCTGGGAAGTAAGCAACCTGCCTCTGTTAACTTTTCTTTCATGGCCCTCTGAGGCCCAAATGCTGCAACATAAGCTTTGTCACTGCATCTTCATGGCCCATTCAGGCCCATGCTGCAACCAGAGCTCTGATACCACACTGTAACGTCCCCGACCCTCCGATCGGTGAAGAGGACGCTACCATACATCAATCATCCGGGCATCTAGCCCCATGAACATGAAGATACATACATATAATGCTGTAACAAGATTACTTAAAACATAAAACATACTACGATGCATTAATCATTCATATACATAGCGGAAGCAAAACAACATGCATTCATATACAATTCAACATTCATTATGTACATTATAATTCATCAATGGTAAATACGATTGCAGACACAAGTAAGGAAATAATACTTATCTTAATAAGGACTTGTCTCGCAACTAGCTACGTCGCTGCAACGTTCCACCCAACCATAGGCCTGCGTGTTCCTTAATCTCTTAGCAACACTACCACCCCCGAGCCGGGCATGATTCCCCAAGGAATAAGGAATTAACAGGCTTACACATAGCCAAGGATAACAACACCACAAGGGTACACAGTTCAGCCAAGCCAACACCATTGGGTTTATCAGGTGAACAACAGATCAACCAAGCCAACAAATTTGGGTTTATTAGGCCATCTAGGAGTTGGGAAAGGCTAAATTCTAAACTAGTGAGATCATTGAAGAGATAAAGACACCGAAACCAGAACCAGCATGGCTTCTAGGACACCCACAGACACCCAGCATAAGGAAATCATCCCTTTCTCTACAACACAGTCCCTCAGACCCTAATCTCCCTTCCAGTGCTATTCAGGAGTTGTGGAGAAGATAGCCAGCTCACTAGCTTTGTCTGTGTGGTTCCCAACCCAACAGGTTTATCAAGCACATCAGGCCCTCATTCACCACTCCAATCCAGTCCAAAGACAAATCCACTGCGTGCATGCAACAAAATATATATTCAAGCTTTAACAGGGGAAAACAACTCCCTGAATTGTTCTTGGCCCTATCGTGGCCAAAACGATTTCATAGTGATCTGCAGCAACCCAAATCACAAAGGAAACTCAGCCAATAAAAGTGGGGAAACAACAACCAACGAACCACAGGAGAAAACCACCACAATCTACAGCAGATACTACTTTGTAAAGGAATAACATAGTCAACAATGCGTGGAGGAGACTACAGCCATCGATCAGTGAGGAAACCATAGCAATCTACAGCACACAATCCACCATGAAGGACAAAACAATGCACATTCCGATAATACCTCGGGAAAATCGATTCTCTGCGTGAACGGAAGGAAAAACATATCCACAGACTGAAAATTGGTGTGAGGGAAGGAAGAACCAACCCCCAAATAATGGATCATGGATCCATTTAACTCATCCCGCGTGAGGAAACCGAATCATCGGCGCCGGAGAGAGTGGGATCATGGTGTAGTGGTTTTCCTCGCCAGCGTGAGGGTCATCTTGGTGGAGTGTGCGTGTGGGCAAGGCACGACAGTGCTACCACACTCCACTACCATCATTAACTTCCCTAACCAACAATAGAACATTAAAATGGCGGTTGAATGAGACAAGGGAAGGCGAGTAGTCCAACAGGGTGGTGACACATGGATTTTCCCCCATAGGTTCACAGTTTAACATTCCCACCCTTAACCTTAGGAAATCATGCCCCTTCTCAATTTGGTTGCAGTGAACATAGTTGGTTGGGTTTGTTTAATTAAAAAGCATAGTTACATGATGCCACAACTTAATATATGACGTATGTCCCGATATACTATCGGTGACAATTCCAATCCAAAACATAACATAACCAAATCGATGGTGGGGCCTTGGTCTTTAGCTCTGCACTATGATTATTTACAATATATATATTTATATATATATATCCTGTATATTTAATGCATCGGGGTCAAAACCAGGGTGTTACAACTATGTCTTTTCAAAAATACTTAGAGTTAAAAGTATATGGATATTTTCTAGCTGATTACAAAGATCAGTTAAATTAGCTACACAGAGGAAATGGATGAAAGGGTAATTGAGGGTGCCAAATGTTCACTACCAAAGCGCTTGGGAGAGTTCAGAAGAAGCCATAAATCAATTTGGATTAGGATTAATATAGAACACTTTTCATTTTAGAATCATTTTCAAACTTGATACACTTGTCTTTGTAATTCTATTTTTAGCATTTTGATCCTAGGAAAGTGGATCTAAAGTAGTTTTTTAGGATTACTTAGTTTTATAAATTGTAATGCATTGGGATGAACGAAGGGGTAAAGATATGAGGATATATATGCTTGAAACCTGGGTGCAGTCCTACGAATCTATGCTTGTGTAAGAGTTTATTTCATGGAAAGAATGGTTCTGTTATCTAAGTGGAGCTTAGTTTTAAACTATATTTTGTTCAATGTTTTTTGGTTCAGTTTGAACTTTTGTTTACATGTCTATTTGTATAGATGTTTTCTGTACAAGTATTGATGTTATAAAATAAATATTATAGCATGAATGATATTTGAAATATATTTTCAGATACCTGGGCCTTTTCATATTATACCTATGTATGAATTGTTTGTTCTTCTATATGTTTATATGATCTAAACTTGTCTCCTGTATTCCAAAATTGAACAGTCACTCCTTATCTGAAAATATTACTATTATACGGTTGTTATCTGATGTTTTTGGATCATAGATTCTCTGTACTTTTTCTATGTCCCTTGAATTTTATATTGTTATCCACCAAAATCACCAAACAATCCTTAAAATCTAAGGTTCCTGAACACTGCTATCCCGTATTCAAGTTAGCATACTTTAGGGAAAACATCTTTTGGCGACCATACTGGGGAGGAAGCACAAGCCCTTCCTTGGTTTGACAATGATTAGATGTGGTCTTTGATGGTGAAAAAGGGCTGGTCACACACTTTAGACTACAATTCTTTCACCGGGCGGCTCCATGATTAGAATGATTCACTAGAGGAAGGGACCCATTGATAAAAAAGAGATGAAGAGGCTAAATGGAAATACCAAGTATCAGCTTGCTTGTTTCCTCTACAAACTTTTTCTTTTCTTCATAAGCTCATTTCTACTTTTCCCTTCACACATTAACAGGATTGTTATACCAAAATCCTGTCACCATCATGTGATAAGAACTTTGACATGCCTACTTGCCCTGAATCCCAGCTCTTGGAGTGGAAACTCATGGTTATCATCAATATTCTATGAAAATTACCAGCACCGTGCTTGCCCCTTTATCCAGAAGCGATACCCTTGTTCGCACCACCCATCCCCTGTTGCACACAAGCAGTGCCATCGCTTATGGTTCTTGGTCGATAAGCAGTTATTACCAGAACCACTCTGTCATTGAAGGAGAAACGCGGTACCCTGGGTAAAAAGGGAAAAAGAAAAGTTTCTCGAGGATTCTAGATGATAAGCCTCGTGTCCTCCCTTATCCCTACTGTTGTGGGTTAGTTGAGCTCGAGATCCCTCATCCTAGGATCTTAGAGGCCACTTCACCCACTAATCTCTCAACCTACCCTATCCATTAAGCCTTATAAATACAATCTTATGGCCATGGTTGAGGGGGAGAACTCTTAAGGTATTGTTATGCTATTGGATTGATCATTTGACCCAGGATCATTTGAGAGAGCATAGAGAGCTAGAGTCGGAGCTTTTGGGGATGAGAATGCTTGGTTTCATGGAGTTGCATGTCAACACTAAGGATTGGTTGTAAACTTCTTCATATTTCTTTAATGCAAGTTGATTTATGTTCCCCATATATTGTTGTTGTATGATTTCACATGTATGTTGTTAGATTCCTTAGTTACTAACATAGATTAGTAGATTATATTCTGGTGGTTTCAATATGTTTGCGTGTTGAAGCTTATTGCAGGTACACAGGGTAACGATCGAAGCATTACATTCCAGGTATCTACGACGTCTAGGGAGAGTCTTCAACCTCTATCATCTATTTGTTCTGGATCTGAACCATTCAGACCAGTGGAACACCTTGCTGTCCCCAGGAGGTAAAATATTCCAGCTAACAAGGATCATCTTGTGTTTTGTCTATTCGGATGATCATGAACCTACTTTTGTACATCCATATTTAAAAGAAGAAAATTTCAGCATCCTAATGTTATTGATATTCATGCATCCTAGCCTTCTCATAAGCATGAGCTTTGCATTCAAGTCCTTCCTAAACACAATCAACTTAGTAGCTTTTAGGAAGATAAAACTGATTCGAAACCTTCTTAGGTCTCAGAACCTACTACCATCACCGTTGTAAATTCCCATCAGCATGGTGGAATTAATATTCCTCCCATCGAATTTCAGTCCATAATCAAAAATAAATTTTTTAGACCATTGAAGCTTCCATCTACTCTTCATCCTTACCCTCCCAATTTTTTTAAATATCTTCCCCGCTTCTCTGGAGAAGACCTTGTCATGGCACAAAAAAATTTGAGAGCTTTTGAGAATTTCATTGATAATTTTGAAATGGTACATGAGGATGTTGTTTTGATATTATTTTCCAAATCTTTGGTTGGGGATGCTGCCTTGTGGTTTGAAAATCTAGGAGCTGGTTCTATTTGTTCATGGGCTGAGTTATATGATTTTTTTTAATATACTGGGGAGAGAACAAGTCCTTCGATCGGTGTCTAATTTATTTTTATGCTTTGAGAAGACGAAAGAGTGAAGCTTTGGCCTCTTTCAACAGGAGGTTTTATAGTTTCATTTGCAATGTGTCTAAGGAGACCAGACCTTCAGAAAAAGCTGCTATGATATATTATGCATCAACTCTTCAACAATTTGATTTATTCCTTCATATTAGAGAGCAGAAGCCATCTTCCTTACAGCAAATGTTTTTGATGCCAAAGAAGTTGAAGACAATGTATGACCTTGTGGAAATATTGTAACTTGAAATAGAGATAAATATTTGAAACAAGAACAAGCATGTGACAGTAAGTATGAATCAGATCCAGAACATCAACAAAGGTGTAAGTATATTTCAGATTTGGGAAAGAGTTCTTCAGCATTTGCAGATTATTCTATGGATAGATATGCATATCAAGTTTATTATTATTTTCCAAACCATGTTGAGTATGCAGTAACCGATGATGGCTTAGACAATTACATCTTCTTAGCTGATCATAAACAATGTGTTTCAAACGTTGCTTCATCATCATCTTTTGATCAGATTTATGAAGAAGAAGTTGTTGCTCCTCAACTTCTTACTGTTGATATAGGAAATCAGTACCCATTTTTGACATACAATGAGTTTAAGGAAAATTTCAATCAAGAATATTATTTACAAGTAGAGAATAAAGTTGAATATCTTTATACTAATCATGTGTATGAAGAAACATTTCGATAGAACTTAGATCTCATTGTTCAATAATTTGAGGTTGTCCTTGATTGTTACAAAACAAGTGATGTTCATGGGTTATTTCAAGAAGATTATGGGTTCATGAATGAATCAAGAATTGTAGATCAGCCGTGTGGCATTCTATATCAGCTTAAACTCTATCATGTTTTTCATGACCCAATGGCCATTTATATGGATTCAAAATTTTCAAAATGTTTCAGCCTTCTAGAATTTGAAATCAAATTGGAATACGCTTTGCAAATTAAATTTCTGTTTCAAATGATAGATTCTTCTTTGTTTTCTATATACCTGCAAGTAGTTGTTACGATAGGTTGGATGCTATCATGGATTCACTGAAAGTATGATTACACATGATCAGATTTTGACTACTGATTAGAAGTAGGAATAGGGGGGAGAATAAGCTCACCATATGAGCATGCAGATTCTTTTTAGTACGTTGGTTTGCAGCAATATTTTATCATTTGAGAAGAGTATGTTCAGTTCTTGAATAAGTTGCATATCTTTTCAATGAAGACTCTATATCCCACTAGATAAGGCACTTGGTCTACAATTCTTGGAAGCTCATAGGGAGCATACCATCCCCAAAAGGAGCCAGTGTTCGTCCTAGGTCTGTTAGCTTGATTACTAGCCCCTTTTGATTTTCACCTTACTCCTTGTATCCTTTCATTTCCTTATTTTCCTATGTTTAGTTGGTTTGATTTTCGTTTTAAATAATCATTTTATGCATTTGCAAAATCATAGTTTAGAACTTGAAGCTCCTTAGATCAATGAATTCCTTTTAGAAAACAAAAATGAAATGAATAAAGTGCACTTAAAGCATATCTTTTTATATCCTATGCTTTTGACAAAAGCTGGCAGCGCATGTCATTATTCAAATGCATTCACGCAAGCCTATTTTAGTCATCATATTTGGCAACGAACTACAAATATCTGGAGAAGAATTTCAAAAAACTAAAACATTGGTTTTGTAAAAAATGGGCATATTTACAAAATGTTGTTTCAGTTTTTAGACAGCTATTATGGTTTTAGATGTACATAGGGCGCTTTAAAGTCTGTTTTTCAATAATTTCACCTGTTGAAAAGCACAAAATCAATTGAACTTCAATCACTGCTGGCTTTGTTTTTCTTTGGCCAAGCTTATTGAACAAGTAGAGCGCTATGAGGAGAAGTTAAAATACATGGAGAAATTTTCCAATCTACCTTAACATGAAAGGTGATTACCATCGATATCTTGCATAATTTAAAACAAGTGCTGAAAGGAAGGAAGCTACTGAAAGCACAATGTTTGCATACAAGAAAACTCAGGACATTGCAATTTCAGAGTTGGATCAACCTCACCATATTAGATTGGAACTAGCTCTAAACTTTTCTATATTCTATTATGAAATTTTTAACTCACCAGATCGAGCCTGTGCACTTGCCTTTGATGAGGAAATTACAGAGTCTAAGAAAATATTTCTAGAAATTGATTTTATCAGTCCTTGGAGAATAGTTCTTTTGGTTAGTGTTGCATTTCATGAGAAAGTTATGAAACCTTGGGAATGACTTCGTTCACGTTGGCATTACTAACTCATTTACTACTACCCATTGAAATTTATGAGCTTGAAATTCAATTTAATCAGTTGACTTGCCATTTTCTTGTTATAAGTGAAAAGAGACGAGTTTTCAGTAAATACTCCAGAAACTAGAAGTCTCAGGATTGAAATAGTTCCAGATTTGGAGCTGGATCTAGACAAGTGGAAAATATTATTATTTAATGTCAATACAAGTCTCAGCAGTAGATTGGAATGGTCGACAGTTTTTGCAAGAATAGGACAAACGTTCAACCATCTGTAGCAGAGTTGAAAGTCCACTATCTAGTGACGACCTGCCACTCTGGAAGTCTGAAGATAGACTGGAAACAAGAAAAGCATGAAGATATCTCAACTATGTCTTTTCAAAAATACTTAGAGTTAAAATCATATGGATATTTTCTAGCCAACTGCAAAGATCAGTTAAATTAGCTGCAAAGAGGAAATGGATGACAGGGTAATTGAGGGTGCCAAATGTTCACTACCAAAGCGCCCGCAAGAGTTCACAAGAATCCAGAAGTCAATTTGGATTAGGAGTAATACAGAACACTTGTCATTTCAGAATCATTTTCAAACTTGATACACTTGTATTTGTAATTCTATTTTTAGCATTTTGATCCTAGGAAAGTGGATCTAAAGTAGTTTTCTAGGATTACTTAGTTTTATAAATTGTAAATCATTGGGATAAATGAAGGGGGAAATATATGAGGGTCGATATGCTTGGAACCTAGGTGCAGTCCTACGAATCTATGCCCGTGTAAGAGTTTCTTTCATGGAATGAATGGTTTTGTTATCTAAGTGGAGCTTAGTTTTAAACTATATTTTGTTCAATGTTTTCTAGTTCAGTTTGAACTTTTGTTTACATGTCTATTTTTATAGATGTTTTCTATACAAGTATTGTTGTTAGAAAATAAATATTGTAGCATGAATGATATTTGAAATGTATTTTCAGATACCTGGGCCCTTTTATATTATACATGTGTATGAACTGTTTATTCTTCTATATGTTTATATAATCTAAACTTATCTCCTGTATTCCAAAATTGAACAGTCATTCCTTCTTTGAAAATATTACTCTTATACAGTTGTTATCTGATGTTTTTAGATCATAGCTTCTCTATACTTTTTCTATGTGCCTTGACTTTTATATTGTTATCCACCAAAATCACAAAACAATCCTTAAAATATGAGGTTCCTGAACACTGCTATCCTGTAGTCAAGTTAGCAGACTTTACGGAAAACATCTTTTGGTGACCATACTGGGGAGGAAGCACAAGCCCTTCCTTGGTTTTACAATGATTAGATCCAGTCTTTGATTCTGAACAAGGGCTGGTCACACACTTTAGACTACAATTCTTTCACCGGGTGGCTCCATGCTTAGAATGCTCCACTGGAGGAAGGGACCCATTGATAAAAAATAGATGAATAGGATAAATGGAAATACCAAGTATTAGCTTGCTTGTTTCATCTATGAACTTTTTCTTTTCTTCATCAGCTCATTTCTACTTTTCCCTTCACACATTAAGAGGATCATCTTGTGTTTTGTTTATTCGGATGATCATGAATCTACTTTTGTACATCCATCTTTAAAAGAAGAAAATTTGCAGCATCCTCATGTTACTGATATTCATCCATCCCAGCCTGCTCATAAGGATAAGCTTTGCATTCAAGTCCTTCCTGAACATGATCATATTAGTAGCTTTTAGGAAGATAAAACTGATTCAAAACCTTCTCATGTCTCAGAACCTACTACCATCACCATTGTAAATTCCCATTAGAATGTTGAAATTAATATTCCTCCCACTGAATTTCAGTCCAGAATAAGAAATAAACTTTTTAGACCATTGAAGCTTCCATATACTCTTCATCCTTACCCTCCCAAGTTTTTTAAATATCTTCCCCGCTTGTCTGGAGAAGACCTTGTCACAGCAGAAAAACATTTGAGAGCTTTTGAGAATTTCATTAATAATTTTGAAATGTTACATGAGGATGTTGTTTTGAGATTATTTTCCAAATCTTTGGTTGGGATGCTGCCTTGTGGTTTGAAAATATAGGAGCTAATTCTATTTGTTCATGGGCTGAGTAATATGGTTTTTTTTAATATACTGGGGAGAGAACAAGTCCTTCGATCAGTGTTTAATTGATTTTTATGCTTTGAGAAGAGGAAAGGATGAAGCTTTGGACTCTTTGAATAGGAGGTTTTATAGTTTCATTTGCAATATTCCTAAGGAGACCAGACCTTTAGAAAAAGATGCTATGATATATTATGCATCAACTCTTCAACAATTTGATTTAGTCCTTCATCTTAGAGAGCGGAAGCCATCTTCCTTACAGCAAATGTTTTAAATGCCTAAGAAGTTGAAGACAATGTACGAGCATGTGGAAAGCTTGTAACTCGAAATAGAGATAAATATTTGAAACAAGAACAAGCATGTGACAGTAAGTATGAATCAGATCTGGAACATCAACAAAGGTGTAAGTATATTTCAGATTTGGGAAAGAGTTCCTCAGCATTTGTAGATTATTCTATGGATAGATATGCATATCAAGTTTATGATCAGTTTCCAAACCATGTTGAGTATGCAGTAACCGATGCTGGCTTAAACAATTACATCTTCTTATCTGATCATAAACAATGTGTTTCAAACATTGCTTCATCATCATCTTTTGATCAGATTTACGAAGAAGAAGTTGTTGCTCCTCAACTTCTTACTGTTGATATAGGAAATCAGTTCCTATTTTTGACATACAATAGGTTTAAGGAACATTTCAATCAAGAATATTATTTACAACCAGAGAATAAAGTTGAAGATCTTTATACTAATCATGTGTATGAAGAAACATTTCAATAGAACTCAGATCTCATTGTTCAAGAATTTGAGGTTGTCCTTGATTGCTACAAAACAAGTGATGTTCATGGGTTATTTCAAGAAGAATATGGGTTCATGAATGAATAAGAAATTGTAGATCAGCCGTGTGGTATTCTATATCAGCTTAAACTCTGTCATGTTTTTCATGACCCAATGGCCATTTATATGGATTCAAAGTTTTCAAAAGGTTTCAGCCTTCTAGAATTTTAAATCAAATTGGAATACGCTTTGCAAATTAAATTTCTATTTCAAATGATAGATTCTTCTTTGTTTTATATCTACCTACAAGTAGTTGTTATGGTAGGTTGGATGCTATCATTACTTCACTAGAAGTATGATTACACATGATTATCTTTTGATTACTGATTAGAAGTAGGAATAGGGGGGAGAATAATCTCACCATATGGGCATGTAGATTCTTTTCAGTACATTGGTTTGCAGCAGTTGTTTATCATTTCAGAAGAGTATGTTTAGTTTTTGAATAAGTTGCATATCTTTGCAATGAAGACTCTATAGCCCAATGGATAAGGCACTTGGTCTACAATTCTTGGTAGGTTGCAGGGAGCATGCCATCCTCAGAAGGAGCCAATGTTTGTCCTAGATCTGTTAGCTTGATTACTAGCCCCTTTTGATTTTCAACTTACTCCTTGTATCCTTTCATTTCCTTATTTTCCTATGTTTAGTTGATTTGATTTTCGTTTTAAATAATCATTTTATGGATTTGAAAAATCATAATTTAAAACTTAAATCTCCTTAGATCAATGACTGCCTTTTAGAAAAAAAAATGAAATGAATAAAGTGCACTTAAAGCATATCGTTTTATATCCTATCCTTTTGACAAAAGATGTTGGCGCATGTCATTGTTCAAATGCATTCACGCAGACCTATTTTAGTCATAATATTTGGGAACAATCTACGAAGATCTGGAGAATAATTTCAAAAAAATAAAACATGGGGTTTGTCACAAATAGGCATATTTATAAAATCCTCTTTCATTTTTTACACATCTATTACAATTTCAGAGCTACATAGGGTGCTTTGAAGTCCATTTTTCAAGCATTTTGCCTCTGTAAAAGCACGAAATAAACTGAACTTCAATCATTGCTGGCTTTGTTTTTCTTTGACCAAGCTTACTGAACAAGCAGAGCGCTATGAGGAGAAGGTAAAATACATGGAGAAAGTTGCTAATCTACCTTAACATGAAAGGTGATTACCATCGATATCTTGCATAATTTAAAACAAGTGCTGAAAGGTAAGAAGTTGCTGAAAGCACATTGTTTACATGCAAGACAACCCAGGACATTGCAATTTCAAAGTTGGCTCCAACTCACCATATTAGATTGGAACTGGCTCTAAAATTTTATGTATTTTATTATGAAATTTTGAACTCACAATATAGAGCCTATGTGCTTTCCTTTGATGAGGAAATTACAGAGTCTAAGAAAATATTTCTAGAAATTGATCTTATCAGTCCTTGGAGAATAGTTCTTTTTGTTTGTGTTGCGTTTCATGAGCAAGTTATGAAACCTGGGGAATGACATCCTTCATGTTGGCATTACTAACTCATTTACTACTACCCATGGAAATTTATGAGCTTGAAATTCAATTTAATCAGTTTCCTTGCAATTTTCTTGTTATAAGTGAAAAGAGACAAGTTTTCAATAAATACTCCAGAAACTAGAAGTCTCAGGATTGAAATAGTTCCATATTTGGAGCATGAATGATATTTGAAATGTATTTTCAGATACTTGGGCCTTTTCATATTATACATGTGTATGAACTGTTTGTTCTTCTATATGTTTATATGATCTAAACTTGTCTTCTGTATTCCAAAATTCAACAGTCATTCCTTCTCTGAAAATCTTACTCTTATACAGTTGTTATCTGATGTTTTCGGATCATAGCTTCTATGTACTTTTTCTATGTCCCTTGACTTTTATATTGTTATCCACCAAAATCATAAAACAATCCTTAAAATCTGAGGTGCTTGAAAACTGCTATCCCGTAGTCAAGTTAGTAGACTTTAAGGAAAACATCTTTTGGTGACAATACTGAGGAGTAAGCACAAGTCCTTCCTTGGTTTGACAACGATTAGATCTGGTCTTTGATGGTGCACAAGGGCTGGTCACATACTTTAGACTACAATTCTCTCATTGGGTGGTTCCATGATTAGAAGGCTCCACTGGAGGAAGGGACCCATTGATAAAAAAGAGATGAAGAGGCTAAATGGAAATACCAAGTATCAGCTTGTTTGTTTCCCCTATGAAATTTTGCTTTTCTTCATCAGCTCATTTCTACTTTTCCCTTCACACATTAAGAGGATCACCTTGTGTTTTGTTTATTCGGATGATCATGAACCTAATTTTGTACATCCATCTTTAAAAGAACAAAATTTGCAGCATCCTCATGTTATTGATATTCATTAATCCCAGCCTGCTCATAAGGATGAGCTTTGCATTCAAGTCCTTCCTGAACATGATCATCTTAGTAGCTTTTAGGAAGATAAAACTGATTCGAAACCTTCTCAGGTCTCAGAACCTACTACCATCACTGTTGTAAATTTCCATCAGCATGTTGTAATTTATCTTCTTCCCATTGAATTTTAGTCCAGAATCAGAAATAAACTTTTTAGACCATTGAAGCTTCCATCTACTCTTCATCCTTAACCTCCCAAGTTTTTTAAATATCTTCCCTACTTCTCTGGAGAAGACCTTGTCATGGCAGAAAAACATTTGAGAGCTTTTGAGAATTTCATTGATAAATTTGAAATGGTACATGAGGATGTTGGTTGTAGATTATTTTCCAAATCTTTGGTTGGGGATGCTGCCTTGTGGTTTGAAAATCTAGGAGCTGGTTATAATTGTTCATGGGTTGAGTTATATGATTTATTTTAAGATACTGGGGAGAGAACAAGTCCTTCGATCAATGTTTAATTGATTTTTATTCTTTGAGAAGAGGAAAGGATGAAGCTTTGGCCTCTTTCAACAGGAGGTTTTATATTTTCATTTGCAATATGTGTAAGTAGATCAGACCTTCAGAAAAAAATGCTATGATATATTATGCATCAGCTCTTCAACAATTTGATTTAGTCCTTCATCTTAGAGAGAAGAAGCCATCTTCCTTACATCAAATTTTTTTGGATGCCAAAGAAGTTGAAGACAATGTACGAGCTTGTGGAAAGCTTGTAACTCGAAATAAAGATAAATATTTGAAACAAGAACAAGCATGTGACAGTAAGTATGAATCAGATCCGGAACATCAAAAAAGGTGTAAGTATATTTCAGATTTGGGAAAGAGTTCTTCAACATTTGCAGATTATTCTAAGGATAGATATGCATATCAAGTTTATGATCAGTTTCCAAACCATGTTGAGTATGCGGTAACCGATGATGGCTTAGACAATTACATCTTCTTAGCTGATCATAAATAATGTGTTTCAAATGTTGCTTCATCATCATCTTTTGATCAGATTTATGAAGAAGAAGTTGTTTCTCCTCAACTTATTACTATTGATATAAGAAATCAGTTCCCATTTTTGACATACAATGAGTTTAAGGAACATTTCAATCAAGAATATTATTTACAACCAGAGAATAAAGTTGAAGATCTTTATACTAATCATGTGTATGAAGAAACATTTAAACAGAACTTAAATCTCATTGCTCAAGAATTTGAGGTTATCCTTGATGGTTACAAAACAAGTGATGTTCATGGGTTATTTCAAGAAGATTATGGGTTCATGAATGAATAAGAAATTGTAGATCAGCCGTGTGGTATTCTATATCAGCTTAAACTCTGTCATGTTTGTCATGACCCAATGGCCATTTATATGGATTCAAAGTTTTCAAAAGGTTTCAGCCTTCTAGAATTTGAAATAAAATTGGAATAAGGTTTGCAAATTAAATTTCTGTTTCAAATGATAGATTCTTTTTTGTTTTCTATCTACCCACAAGTAGTTGTTACGGTAGGTTGGATGCTATCATGGCTTCACTGGAAGTATGATTACACATGATTATCTTTTGACTACTGATTAGAAGTAGGAATAGGGGGGAGAATAAGCTCACCATATGAGCATGTAGATTCTTTTCAGTACATTGGTTTGCATCATTATTTTATCATTTCAGAAGAGTATGTTCAGTTTTTGAATAAGTTGCATATCTTTGCAATGAAGACTCTATAGCCGAATGGATAAGGCACTTGGTCTACAATTCTTGGAAGCTTACAGGGAGCATGCCATCCCCAAAAGGACCTAGTGTTTGTCCTAGGTCTGTTAGCTTGATTACTAGCCCCTTTTGATTTTCACCTTACTCCTTGTATCCTTTCATTTCCTTATTTTCCTATGTTTAGTTGATTTGATTTTCGTTTTAAATAATCATTTTATGCATTTGCAAAATCATAGTTTAAAACTTAAAGCTCCTTAGATCAATGAATTGCTTTTAGAAAAAAAAATGAAATGAATAAAGTGCACTTAAAGCATATCTTTTTATATCCGATGCTTTTGACAAAAGCTGGCAGCGCATGCAATTATTCAAATGCATTCATGCAGGCCTATTTTAGTCATCATATTTGGGAATGAACTACGAATATTTGGAGAATAATTTCAAAAAACTAAAACATGGGTTTTGTCAAAAACGGGCATATTTACAAAAGCCTCTTTCTGTTTTTACACAACTGTTACGGTTTGGATCTACATAGGGCTCTTTGAAGTCCATTTTTCAAGAATTTCGCCTCTTGAAAAACATGAAATCAATTGAACTTCAATCACTGCTGGATTTGTTTTTCTTTGGCCAAGATTACTGAACAAGAAGAGCGCTATGAGTAGAAGGTAAAATACATGGAGAAAGTTTCCAATCTACCTTAACATGAAAGGTGATTACCATAGATATCTTGCATAATTTAAAACGAGTGCTGAAAGGAAGGATGCTGCTGAAAGCACACTGTTTGAATACAAGACAACCCAGGGCATTGCAATTTTAGAGTTGGCTCCAACTCACCATATTAGATTGGAACTGGCTCTGAAATTTTATGTTTTCTTTTATGAAGTTTTGAACTCACCAGATCGAGCCTATGCGCTTGCCTTTGATGATGAAATTATAGAGTCTAAGAAAATATTTCTAGAAATTGATCTTATCAGTCCGTGGAGAACAATTATTTTGGTTTTTGTTGTGTTTAATGAGCAAGTTATGAAACCTGAGGAATGACATCCTTCACGTTGGCATTACTAACTCATTTACTACTACCCATAGAAATTTATGAGCTCGAAATTCAATTTAATCACTTGCCTTTCCATTTTCGTGTTATAAGTGAAAAGAGACGAGTTTTCAGTAAATAGAAACTAGAAGCCTCAGGATTGAAATAGTTCCATATTTGGAGATGGATCCATACAAGTGGAAAATATTATTATTTAATGTCAATATAGGTCTCAGCCGTAGATTTAAATGCTTGAAATTTTTTGCAAGAATAGGACAAACATTCAACTATCTGCTGCAGAGTTGAAAGTCTAGTATCTAGTGACGACCTGCCACTCTGGAAGTATGAAGATAGACTAGAAACAAGAAAAGCATGAAGATATCTCAACTATGTCTTTTCAAAAATACTTATAGTTAAAAGCATATGGATATTTTATAGCCGACTGCAAAGATCAGTTAAATTAGCTACACAGAGGAAATGGATGAGAGGGTAATTGAGGGTGCCAAATGTTCACTACCAAAGCGCTTGGGAGAGTTCACAAGAATCCAGAAGTCAATTTGGATTAGGAGTAATATAGAACACTTGTCATTTCAGAATCATTTTAAAACTTGATACACTTGTCTTTGTAATTTTATTTTTAGCATTTTGATCCTAGGAAAGTGGATCTAAAGTAGTTTTCTAGGTTTACTTAGTTTTATAAATTGTAAAGCATTGGGATGAACGAAGGGGGAAAGATATGAGGGTTGATATGCTTGGAACCTGGGTGCAGTCCTACGAATCTATGCCTGTGGAAGAGTTTCTTTCATGGAATGAATGTTTTTTTTTATCTAAGTGGAGCTTAGTTTTAAACTATATTTTGTTCAATGTTTTTTGGTTCAGTTTGAACTTTTGTTTACATCTCTATTTGTATAGATTTTTTCTGTACAAGTATTGATGTTAGCAAATAAATATTATAGCATGAATGATATTTGAAATGTATTTTCAGATACTTGGGCCTTTTCATATTATACATGTGTATGAACTGTTTGTTCTTCTATATGTTTATATGATCTAAACTTGTCTCCTGTATTCTGAAATTGAACAGTCATTCCTTCTTTGAAAATCTTACTCTTATATAGTTGTTATCTGATGTTTTTGGATCATAGCTTCTTTGCACTTTTTCATTGTCCCTTGACTTTTATATTGTTATCCACCAAAATCACAAAACAATCCTTAAAATCTGAGGTGCCTGAACACTGCTATCCTATAGTCAAGTTAGCAGACTTTAGGGAAAACATCTTTTGGCAACCATACTGGGGAGGAAGCACAAGCCCTTCCTTGGTTTCACAATGATTAGATCTAGTTTTTGGTGGTGAACAAGGGCTGGTCACACACTTTAGACTACAATTGTTTCACCCGGCGACTCCATGATTAGAAGGCTCCACTGAAGGAAGGGACCCATTAATAAAAAATAGATGAAGAGGCTAAATGGAAATACCAAGTATCAGCTTGCTTGTTTCCTCTATGAAATTTTTCTTTTCTTCATCAGCTCATTTCTACTTTTCCCTTCACACATTAAGAGGATCATATTGTGTTTTGTTTATTCGGATGATCATGAACCTAATTTTGTACATCCATCTTTAAAAGAAGAAAATTTGAAACATCCTCATGTTATTGATATTCATCCATCCCAACCTGCTCATAAAGATGATCTTTGCATTCAAGTCCTTCCTGAACATGATCAGTTTAGTAGCGTTTAGGAAGATAAAACTGATTCGAAACCTTCTAAGGTCTCAGAACCTACTACCATCACCATTGTAAATTCCCATCAACATGTTGAAATTAATCTTCCTCCCACTGAATTTCAGTCTAGAATTAGAAATAAACTTTTACACCATTGAAGCTTCCATCTACTCTTCATCCTTACCCTCCCAAGTTTTTTAAATATCTTCCCCGCTTCTCTGGAGAAGACCTTGTCACAGCAGAAAAACATTTGAGAGCTTCTAAGAATTTCATTGATAATTTTGAAATGGTACATGAGTATGTTGTTTTGAGATTATTTTCCAAATCTTTGGTTGGGGATGTTGCCTTGTGGTTTGAAAATCTAGGAGCCGGTTCTATTTGTTCATGGGCTAAGTTATATGATTTTTTTTTAAGATACTGGGGAGAGAACAAGTCCTTCGATCAGTGTTTAATTGATTTTTATTCTTTGAGAAGAGGAAAGGATGAAGCTTTGGCCTCTTTCAACCAGAGGTTTTATAGTTTCATTTGCAATATGCCTAAGGAGATCAGACCTTCAGAAAAATCTGCTATGATATATTATGCATCAGCTCTTCAACAATTTGATTTAGTCCTTCATCTTAGAGAGCGGAAGCCATCTTCCTTACAACAAATTTTTTTGGATGCCAAACAAGTTGAAGACAATGTACAAACTTGTGGAAAGCTTGTAACTCAAAATAGAGATAAACATTTGAAACAAGAACAAGAATGTGACAGTAAGTATGAATCAGATCCGGAACATCAACAAATGTGTAAGTATATTTCAGATTCGGGAAAGAGTTCTTCAGCATTTGCAGATTATTCTATGGATAGATATGCATATCAAGTTTATGATTAGTTTCCAAACCATGTTGAGTATGCAGTAACCGATGATGGCTTAGACAATTACATCTTCTTAGATGATCATAAACAATGTGTTTCAAACGTTGCTTCATCATCATCTTTTGATCAGATTTATGAAGAAGAAGTTGTTGCTCCTCAACTTCTTACTTTTGATATAGGAAATCAGTTCCCATTTTTGACATACAATGCGTTTAAGGAACATTTCAGTCAAGAATATTATTCAAAGGAAAAAGAATAAAGTTGAAGATCTTTATTCTAATCATGTGTATGAAGAAACATTTCAACAGAACACAGATCTCATTGTTCAAGAATTTGAGGTTGTCCTTGATCATTACAAAACAAGTGATGTTCATGGGTTATTTCAAGAAGATTATGGGTTCATGAATGAATAAGAAATTGTAGATAAGCCATGTGGTATTCTATATCAGCTTAAAATCTGTCATGTTTTTCATGACCCAATGGCCATTTATATGGATTCAAAGTTTTCAAAAGGTTTCAGCCTTCTAGAATTTGAAATCAAATTGGAATACGCTTTGCAAATTAAATTTCTGTTTCAAATGATAGATTCTTCTTTGTTTTCTATCTACCTGCAAGTAGTTGTTACAGTAGGTTGGATGCTATCATGGCTTCACTGGAAGTATGATTACACATGATTAGCTTTTGACTACTTATTAGAAGTAGGAATAGGGGGAGAATAAGCTCACCATATGAGCATGTAGATTATTTTTAGTACATTGGTTTGCAGCAGTATTTTATCATTTCAGAAGAGTATGTTTAGTTTTTGAATAAGTTGCAAATATTTGCAATGAAGACTCTATAGCCGAATGGATAAGGCACTTGGTCTACAATTCTTGGCAGCTCGTAGGGAGCATGCCATCCCCAGAAGGAGCCAGTGTTTGTCCTGTTACCGCCTAAGTTGTACTTAGTGGTTTTTTATCAAGTGAGCTTGGTGAACCGGACAAAGATTTTTTGTTCGGACTACAGAAGACCTTCGGAAGTGCTTCTGGGAAGTTCTTGTTTTACTATATCACATGTTCATAACCCCTTGGGGGAGTTGTAATAAATGTTCTAGAAGGATAGTGTCTATAAAAGACTCGGTCTCATAGAATTTATTTGTCAATCCAATTAGCCCATGGTGTTTTTCCCCTTGGTTATTATTGGTTGTTGAATAAACGACTTATAATTTCTGAGTTTTTCACTCAATACCTCCAAAGTTGGGGTGGTCGGCTTGGCATTTAGTCATATTGAGGTTATTAGAGTCTACGTGTCTAAGTCCCCTTAGGTTTTTTTATTTTTTTATTTTTTTCAGTGTTTTTTTATTAAAATTTAATTTTTCCAAAACTTAGGCTATTTTTTAATAGTTTAATTGGAAAAATTGGTTTTATAATAAAAGTGGGCTCGGAAGTCAGATTCAGTCATGTAGGTGCTCATTTTCAAGCTAAGAGCACCCAATAAACCTATAGACCCACTATTTCCTATTTTTGAGTGATTTTCCATCACTCAGGTCAGAAAGCACCAAAAAATCAATTATTGATTATTTTAATTAATAAATTGATGAATAATGGAGGAAATCCAAAATCCTAGATCAGTGGATTCTCAACCAATTTGATTGAAATCAGTCTCATCGGCACCAGATTGACTGGATCTGGAAAATACTTGACTGAAGGAGGTGATCTGGGTGGATCTAGAGCTGAACTTCAGCTTCCTTTATGGGGAATTTCACCCTCCCTCTCTCCTCCACACATGTGGGCTCATCTAGATGAGTTTTGGTGGATGCTTCAGTCAACAGGTTGAGGTGTCAGTCAGATCAGCTCTCCGATTGAGATTCAGACTCAGTAGAAGCTGATTTTAGCTTCAGATCAGGCATTGATGGACTCTCCTTTAGCTACAGTGGTATATCTCCTTGGTATTTGTGCCCCCTATGGGCCGGGGTTTCAATTTTGTGTATAAATAAAGCATGGCTGCCTCCTTTCCGAGTTAGTAAGAGTTGGATTGAAGAGCTATTGTTGTTGTAATACTATGTAATATCTTTGTCTATTGGAATAAAGTGAAGCTTTGGAGGAAAGATGGTGTCATGTCATTGTATGTGTGGATGAGCATTACCATGTTTTACTGAGGTAACCTATATCTATGTTCATAATCTGTTGATTGTTTATGGATTCATTGCTAAGATTGATAATAAGTTTATTATAATCTTGATAGGAAAGGAGTTTGTTAATAAGTTTATTGGCCATCTCTTTCCTTTTTGATGCATGTTTAGAGATCTAGATTCAGCATGTTTTATAAGTTTATATGCATGTTATTCTGAAATCTCTATGTATGTATTAACCGGATCTCACAAGTATTTTGGCAAGTCTTTGGATTCAGTTGCAGGTTCCTAGCTTGGAGAGGATACTGATCTAGTTTTCTTCTTCACTCTCTCCAAAACCATTCAAAGGCATAGTCCATCGACATTCGACTGGAAAGCTCCACGGTTGATCTTCAAGGCTTCCAGCAACAAATGCTCTTCTTTTCCTCTTCCTCCAATTTTTTCTAAAATCAGTCCAGTTACTTGTTTGCATCTTTAAAATTGTTTATATCTATCAATTTCAGGTTTTATTTTACATATATATTTCTTCCTTAAATATCATAAACTAGATCTCATTCCTTAAAGAAAATTTACAAGCATTCTAGATCTAGTTTTAGGGATAATTGTCATTTTTCAAGGCTGTGAAAGTAGATCTAAAGCTTGTTGAATGCATGGTTTTTTCCTTAGAATCTAAAAAGTTATATTCAGTAATTTAAGTGATTCATATTTGCTTCCCTCAAA
>LPNX010663299.1:273597-299414 GCA_001517045.1 Pseudotsuga menziesii | reverse complement strand
TTTCCTTGGTTCCTTTTCCGCTTCTTTAAAAACTAGTTTTAACTTAGAATTTTTGGGTAAAAAGTTTGTTCATCCAAAAGTACTTTCAAAGTAATTTTGTGAATATTTAACTGTGATAAGATTGCTGGTTTTTATCAGATGTAACATAAAAGAGGAGGAGACACTGTTCGGAAATCATTTTTTGGACCATTCGAAACCCCCCAGGGGGTCTCCGTCTTCCCAAAATTTCAATTTTTTTGCAATTTGTAAACCTTTGGTCTCATTCCATAGAAGGACCAGGTGGATTAATTTTGGTTTGCTGATATTTTAATTTCTACTAATAAAAATAAAAATCTTTTCGAATAGGCTCTTTCGAGCCTATTCATCATCCCCCCTAAGGGGATCCACGTCCGTTTCACTTTTTTCCATTCTAGTTTAGTATTGAAATGTAGGATTGTATATTTTGATAATATTTTGTATTATTCCATTTTTTCAAAATTAATCATACTACTTACCCCACAACTTCTTGATTGACCTGCAAGGGGAAAGAGATGCGTGGTAGGACTAATTAGAAAACCGGTGTTGTGTATCTCTGATTCCATTTTCATTAATTCCTTTGATAATCATAATAAAATCAACCCCTCCTTGATTCCCCGATTGAGGTCCACTTGGACTGAAAGAGGTTCCTGGAGGGTTTTCTTTTTAATAAGAACACCTCTTTTAAAATTTACTAAAAATAACAAAGTCTCCAGTGCGTATGCTCTGTACTTGAATGTGGTTCATTCGATCAGTAAAGATACATCAAAAGCACTTGAGTGACTATATTAATTATTATTCACCTCCCAATTTGACAAACCACCAGGCGAAAATCCAATGCCTCGAACAAACTGTAAACGATGGCAAAATACCCAAAGGAGTGGGAACAATTGGAAAGTGACCTCGAGGCACCGATCTCTGTCACACCTTGATGGGTGCATTATGAACAATAGTCTCTAAGACACCATTCCAGCCCACAAACACCTTGTGGGTAGCCATGAAAGTTCACTTTTGGACATACTCCAAGTACCCCTCGGGTATATCTGGAGTCCCCTTTTTGCCTAATTTAATTCATTCACATTCCACATTAATTTAAAACCTACCAAGATATATTTGCAAAACATTCTTTCAAGCGCATGCAAGCACATTATTTTCTCTATTGACTCCATTTAAGGCACTGGTGATTTATTTGATCAATTCTTTCGATTATATATATATATATATATATATATATATATATATATATATATATTGAGTGTCATTAGTGTTCTTATCTGCTTTAAATATTGCATCTTGTTATATTTTGTTTCCATTGGTTAATTTCAAAAATCCTAAACAACTTAATCAATATAACACCATCACACTAAGTAACTATCCTTGGTAATTTAATAGGGTCTACGCCCCTTGGCTTTGTTAGGATTTAGCTTGAATGAAGGAGTCAAGAACAAGGTGACAGCCTTGACTCGAGACTTGGACACACCGAGCGGCTTGAAGATTTCTGCCACGTAACCCAGGTGTGTGAAAGGCGGCAACATGTCCTAGGTCTATTAACTTTATTACTAGCCCCTTTTTATTTTCACCTTACTCCTTGTATCCTTTCATTTCCTTATTTTCCTATGTTTAGTTGATTTGATTTTCGTTTTAAATAATCATTTTATGCATTTGAAAAATCATAGTTTAAAACTTAAAGCTCTTTAGATAAATGAATGCCTTTTAGAAAAAAAATGAAATGAATAAAGTGCACTTAAAGCATATATTTTTATATCCTATGATTTTTACAAAAGTTGGCAACGCATGTCATTATTCAAATGCATTCACGCAGGCCTGTTTTAGTCATCATCTTTGGGAACGAACTATGAAGATCTGGAGAAAAATTTCAAAAACATAAAACATGGGTTTTGTCGAAAACTGGCATATTTGCAAAATCCTCTTTCAGGTTTTACACAACTATTACGGTTTCAGATCTACATAGGGAACTTTGAAGTCCATTTTTCAAGAATTTCGCCTCTTGAAAGGCACGAAATCAGGCGAACTTCAATCACTACCGGCTTTATTTTTCTTTGGCCAATCCTACTAAACAAGCACAACACTATGAAGAGAAGGTAAAATACATGGAGAAAGTTACCAATCTACCTTAACATGAAAGGTGATTACCATCGATATCTTGCATAATTGAAAACAAGTGCTGAAAGGAAGGAAGCTACTGAAAGCACACTGTTTGCATACAAGACAACCCAGGACATTGCAATTTCAGAGTTGGATCCAACTCACCATATTAGATTGGAAGTGGCTCTAGAATTTTATGTATTCTATTATGAAATTTTGAACTCACCAGATCGAGCTTTTGTGCTTGCCTTTGATGAGGAAATTACAGAGTCTAAGAAAATATTTCTAGAAATTGATCTTATCAGTCCTTGGAGAACAACTCTTTTGGTTTGTGTTGCATTTCATGAGCAAGTTATGAAACCTAAGGAATGACATCCTTCACGTTGGCATTGCTAACTCATTTACTACTACCCATGGAAATTTATGAGCTTGAAATTCAATTTAATTAGTTTCCTTTCCATTTTCATGTTATAAGTGAAAAGAGACGAGTTTTTAGTAAATACTCCAGAAACTAGAAGTCTCAGGATTGAAATAGTTCCATATTTGGATCTGGATCTAGAAAAGTGGAAAAGATTATTATTTAATGTCAATACAAGTCTCAGTAGTAGATTGGAATGCTCGATAGTTTTTGCAAGAATAGGACAAACATTCAACCATCTGTTGCAGAGTTGAAATTCCAGTATCTAGTGACGACTTGCCACTCTGAAAGTCTGAAGATAGACTAGAAACAAGAAAAGCATGAAGATATCTCAACTATGTCTTTAAAAAAATACTTAGAGTTAAAAGCATATGGATATTTTCTAGCCGACTACAAAGATCAGTTAAATTAGCTACATAGAGGAAATGGATGACAGGGTAATTGAGGGTGCCAAATGTTCACTACCAAAGCGCTTGGGAGAGTTCACAAGAAGCTAGAAGTCAATTTGGATTAGGAGTAATATAGAACACTTGTCATTTCAGAATCATTTTCAAACTTGATACACTTGTCTTTGTAATTCTATTTTTAGCATTTTGATCCTAGCAAAGTGGATCTAAAGTAGTTTTCTAGGATTACTTAGTTTTATAAATTGTAAAGCATTGGGATGAACGAAGGGGGAAAATATGAGGGTCGATATGCTTGGAACCTAGGTGCAGTCCTACGAATCTATGCCTATGTAAGAGTTTATTTCATGGAATGAATGGTTTTGTTATCTAAGTGGAGCTTAGTTTTAAACTATATTTTGTTCAATGTTTTCTGGTTCAGTTTGAACTTTTGTTTACATGTCTATTTGTATAGATTTTTTCTGTACAAGTATTGATGTTAGCAAATAAATATTGTAGCATGAATGATATTTGAAATGTATTTTTAGATACCTGGGCCTTTTCATGTTATACATTTGTATGAACTGTTTGTTCTTCTATATGTTTATATGATCTAAACTTGTCTCCAGTATTGCAAAATTGAACAGTCATTCATTCTCTGAAAATATTACTCTTATACAGTTGTTATTTGATGTTTTCGGATCATTGCTTCTCTATAATTTTTCTATGTCCCTTGACTTTTATATTGTTATCCACCAAAATCACAAAAAAATCCTTAAAATATAAGGTGCCTGAACACTGCTATGCCGTAGTCAAGTTAGCATACTTTAGGGAAAACAGATGTTTTGGACCAATTTGGGCGGAATTTAATTGTGAAGTTAAAATGGACGGAATAATGGTGGGATTATGATGTGTAATTATGGTTTGGACCAAGGAGAGCTATGTGGACAATTTTTGGTGTTAACAATCCCAGTCCTTGTTAAGTGACGAGTTATTAGTGTATTTGGCTTGTGGGTTGTTGGATATACTTGGCTTATAGTGACAGTTTTTAATTTTGAACCTAGACTCACGCAAGAAACCCCAATAATTTATCGATTCCCATGGTTAAAATGACAAAATAATACCTTTTGCATATCCTTTACTGTTAGGATTATTATAATCCTCCCTTGTCCACCATAGTCTAAATGTCAGTTTCCTATCTTAGTAATATGTTTCCACTCCAGTAGTTCCATGGATAAGTTATATGGGGACCACCTACCACTTAATGGGATATTGTGCATGAGTTTAGAATCTATAGAGACCAATCCCTATATTTTAGGAGCCCAAACTGAGTCATTGGAGTCCCACCATAAATTTACCGTAGTCTGTGTTGAGTTATACTCCAATGAGCCACATTCAGTTCACCTTTGGTTATCCTAGCACCAATTTTGCATGATTTAAGGATGTAAGCACCCTTTGCTCACCTACCTTGGTCAGTTAACTGATTGTAAGGTGTTCCAGTTGTCTGAAGTTATAGTACTGATCCTCAACTGGTGTTTTTTCCATAGTTAGTGATGTTTATATTTAGTCCAAGTCATGGAATTTAAAACACTCATAGAGGATTTGAATTCTCTCTATTGTATCATGGATGTATTTAATACAATTTAATGATTATTCATTTATGGTTATGTTTTCCAATTCTTTCCTCTTGTCTGAATAATTTCACCATCATTGTTTGGTAATTCTTGAACTAAAATTCTTCTTCATTCATTCTTATTTCACTATGAGGTTCAAACCAACCTAATGACCCTATGGTATTGCAAATTTTACATGGTTTCAGAGCTTGATTAAGCATTTTCAATCCTCAGATACTTCTATTGATGCACCAAACACAACTTGGTTCCACATAAATGCTAGTATCTTTGCATTGCTCCTTGTGGGTTTATCCAAAGAAGTCTAGCTAGGTGTGATGCACCTTTATATAATGGCCAAAGTAAGCTTCCATATGTAGGATGTACATCATAAGGAATGGTTCATTGCTGCATTGTCATCACACATCTAGATTCCATTGATGCAACATAATATTTTGTTGCAGGTAGAAGCTTTGGAAATAAATATGAATCTAGAATCCTTTCTGATTGTATAAACCAGCGTAGGAATGATGTAGATCCAGTCACAACTGGCTAATCTTATGGTGTAGCTCTAGGATATCAAGAAAGGAAAAGAGATTCAAGAAGAGCTATGGTGTACAAGGTGCATAACATAGGGACACCACAAACATAATTGTCTAGCACTCATGAACTATGTCATGACAGGAGCATCGAACCCGATAAACACCCAAGGGATGCCTTGGTGTAGAATATGTTAAAATAGATTCCATTGATAGGAAGAATGTTTGTATTACAAAATATTGTAAGTACACCAACTAGTTTGAATTGTAATTTTTCTAAATTAGTCGGACATGTTGAGAAAGATTGCAATGCACTTCAACTGCTGCAAGAGAAAACGATGGATAACTACTTGATGAAGAATGATGAGAAAATGCAAGTTGAACAAGCACAACCTTAGTATCAACCTGCTAAATATCTACAAATACAATTTCAACAACCACAATATCCTCTGTAGGAACACTACCCTCATCTAAGGGGGGGTGGAAATTTTCAAGAATGAGAAAAAAAACAAGGAGGAGGAGGATTTTGTTGAGGAAGAGGCCAAATCATATGTTATAACTGTGGACAACCAGAACACTTTGCTCGATATTGTGCAAGTCCTGTAAATACATGTGCATACTGTAAAGAATTTTACCATACTATCGAGTGGTTTCCACAATTGATTGTGAAATGGTAGTATCGAACCATGGGAAATCCCAATCCCATGCAGAATCTGAACCTGGAACCAAACCAAAACATCCATATGATTTCTTGTGATCCAAGAGAACCAAATATTGTTATCATTACAAGAGGAGGTGATGCAATGATGGACAATTGTAGGTGCGACCAACGACATAAAATAAACCACCACTAGATGTCTAGAAGGAAAAGGAAGTATTCTTGGACGTGTGACCGAAATTTGTTGATACCAATAAAACGTCGACATGTGGACAAGCAAGAGAGATTCTTGAAAGGATTGAGCAATTACTCACGAAGCAGCCAATGCAAAAGGTTAGTAATATCAAAGAATTTTTAAAAAGTTGTTTAGCACTAATCCATGATAAAGATGTTGTCCTGGAATTAACATCACTCCTAGAAGAAACTCCAGAAGATATGTGACCTAAAAAAAGAGTTAATCATGTTGGGAAAGGATTGAAAACCAGTCACAAGTTGTGAATGGTTGCACAAATAGGAGACTATGGCATGGACTATATCATTCTAGATATGGTATCTGATGTCAATACATTGACAAGGAATACATGGGAAAGCATGAACAATCCGTGACTCAATTGGTCTCCCATTTGGTTAAGATTAGTGAATCAGTTGAAGGTTCTACCCATTGGTCGGATGATGCAAGTAAATGTTGAAGTAGAAGTCCTGAGGACATACATAGAATTTGAAGTGATTGACATTGTCGATGATAAAAACCCATATCCTACACTTTTGGGGATTGATTGGGTGATAGATAATCAGGCCATAATTAATTTTAAGAAAACAATCTTGTCATTTGAGGTTTCATAGATAAGGGTGGTCACGCCAATTGATTCGCTCGAAGGGCAACGATATGTAGAGCCTATGAACAACAAAGGACAAGGTAATTACCTTGATAAACTATATAATATTATGTCTTCAAAATATGACTATATAAATCCAACAACTAATGGAAAGATGAGTTGGCATAGTGTTAGCTCCTGTACATCTGATTCAGGTGAAGCATTACAAAATTGGAAGAATCGGCTACATGAAGTTTCCATGCGAAGATGCAAAAGAATTACAAGATATATGCGACGGATAGGAGCCAAGGAAAGAGAGATACCTACATGCAAAGTTTTACTTAACCTTGTGTCTTTTATAGTGGAATTTGAAGCAAAAGTCACAAAAAATCAATGATTGTCCACCTTGAACTTTGTGTTGAAAGCTACGCCCACTAGATGGTGGGGTACACATAAACAATCTATCTCTGAATGGCTGCAATGCAGAAGATTGTTGCAGATTATATTTGGAGAAGAGACCAATTATATTGATCGCAACTATATAGGATTGACAAATCCTGTCGAACGTATTGAGCATTGTCGCACGACATGGCAAGAGTATCCATGACAAGAATGGGTTCATTGCTTTATACATACATTGGATATGGTACCAAGGAATTGGCACACATCAATGGAGCTCTGACGAGGAACTCTTGAGTGGGAAGAGTTAGATACAACCTTCACACCCATTTAGGTTTGCAAGTTATCATCCAATAATTTATGTTGCACTACAGATAATGAAAGAGAAGATATTTTAGGAAATCCTTGTTGCAACTACAAATTTCCATCATTGCAGTGCGGCAATCCACCATTTGATGGAATGTTACAATGCCATGGGAGAACCAAATGACCAGGACCCTCTCAACATAACCATACCTGAGTCGAAAAGTATGCATGTAGTGGAAGGATTTGGAATTTCCAGCAACCAATTCCTAAGTCCACTTAAAATTAAGAAAGTAAATATTGGCTCACCTGAAAATACAAATTTTTCCAATATTGGAGATTATTGGGATGATGAGACTATAGGGAAGATCACTGACTTATTGCATGAGTTTCAGGATATATTCCCTACAATTTTTTTAGAAATTAAAGGAATAGTTGGTGACCTCAGAGAAATGAATATACCTTTGAGGACCGACGCAAAACATCTCAAGCAACGACCATACAGATTGAATCCATGATACAAAGAAAATGTTAAGGATGAATTGGATAGAATGTTAGAGGCCAGTGTTATAGAACCTATTGAGGAATTGGAGTGGACTAGCCCAAATGTAGTAGAGGACAAGAAGACATCAGGTGAAGTAATAATTTGTGTCAACCTGAGAAATTTGAATGATGCTTGTTTACATGACCCGTTTCCGCTTCCATTTACAGATGAGGTATTGGAGAATATCAAAGGGAAATAGATGTACTCTTTCACTAATGGATTTTTGGAGTACCATCATATCAAGATTGTAGAGGAGGAACGACACAAGACTACCTTTGAGACGGAGTGGGGATGTTTCTAGTATAAAATAATTCCCTTTGGACTTAAGAATGCGCCTGTGATTTTTTCTAGAATCATAGTGGCTACCTTTAAATATTTTATACACAAATTTCTTGAATTGTACTTTGATGATTGAACAGTATTTGGGCTCATAAAAGACCATATAGAGAGCCTGAGAATTATGTTGGAACATTGTCACCAATATCATATTTCCTTGAATTTGAAGAAATTCATCTTTTGCTCACCTTTTGGAGCTATGTTAGGCCATGTGTTCTGTCACGATGGAATTTCGGTTGACTTGGCCAAAATTGCGATCATTCTCAACCTACCACCACCTACTATAGTTAAACAATTAAGAGCGACACTAGGACACACTGGATATTAAAGGAAATTTATCAAAGGATATGCGGAGGTGACTGATCTGATAAAAAATATGTTGAAAAAATATATTAAGTTTCAATGGACAACAAACTGTCAAGAAAGTCTAGACAAGTTGAAGAACAAGATGGATACTACGCCAATATTTGTGTTTCCATACTGGGAAAAAGAGTTACATGTTCATGTCAACACATCATCTATTGCGCTCGGTGTGGTACTAACGAATCCTGGTGAAGGATTGATTGATCATTCCATTTCCTTCGCTAGTACAAACTTATCAACTGCAGAGAAGAATTATACCACAATGAAAAGAGAAGGGCTAGCGATGGTATATGCGTTTCATAAATTCATACACTATTTACTGGGATGACATTTCAAGATGTACACTGACCATTCTACATTGAAATTCCTGGTCAATAATCCACTGTAGGTGGGAATATCTTCCTGTGGCTTTTCCTTTTCTAGGAATTTGATTTTGAGATAATTGTTAAACTTGTTCGATTGAATTTGGGGCCAGACCATCTTTTGAGGATTGAAAGTGGAGAAGAACCTACTAATCTGGAAGATAATATTCCTGATGCGCAACTGTTTGTGATATACATGTTTTATGATCAATACTGATACATCATATGATTTTTAAGTACGGGTTATGCTCTAGCTGAATTCACCACTAAGGAGAAGAAGCAGTTGGTTATGTGTGCTACAGATTTCCAATTGATCGCTAGACACTTGTATAAGATGGGTCCTAATGAGATTCTTTGGCGTTGTGTTTTGGAACACGGGAACCTGATGATATTAAATGAAGCATAGGTTGGTGTCACAGGAGGCCACTATGTAGGAAAAGCTATGACGCACAAGATTTTGCAAGTGGGGTTAGGATGGACCACCATGCATACGGACGTCCAAGATTATTGTGATAGCTGTGATGTCTGCCAAAGTACTGGAAAGCCTTCCTGAAGAGATGAAATTCCATTGGTACCGCAAATAACATTGCAGGCATTTGATAAATGGGTCGTTGATTTTGTAGGACCTATCAGTCTGGCAGGGAAGTGCATTGGAGCACGATATATTATCACTGTGACAAATTACCTAACCAGATGGGCTAAAGAACTGCTAGTAAAATATTGTATTGTTGCAACTGCTGCGAAGTTTCTATTTGAAAATTTTGTGACAAGATTCAGGTGCCCAAATATTTTAATCAACGATCAAGGTATGCATTTTGTTAATCAATTGATTGAAGAAATGGCGAAGGAATTTCATATCGAACATAGAAGGACAACACCATATCACCCTCAAGCAAATGGAGTTGTCAAAGAATTCAACAAAATTATAGAAAATGAATTGACGAAGGTTTGTAATTCTCGAAGAAATGAATGGGACTAGAATATTTCCCTAGTATTATGAGAATATCGCACAACGTGTAAGAAGTTGATAGGTCAGAATCCATTCCAGAAGGTGTATGGGAAAGAACTTGTCATCCCTTGGAGTGCATTGTACCGATTCTAAGAATTGTTGAGATCGCTGAAATGATAGATGTTGATGTTGTCGAATAAATTCAACTAGTAAAGTTGGAAGAAGAACGTTTTGTGGCAGGGTTTCATCAAAACGTTTAAAAGAAAATATAGAAGGTATGGAATGACCGACACACTACGAACAAGCAGTTTCAATTCGGAGGTATTTTTCTACTTCTTATGTATGATAGAAAATTCTTCAAGAACCCAGGGAAGTTAAAAAATCATCGGTTAGGACTGTACATTTTCAAATAGATCACTGATGGAGGAGCATTGAAACTACAAAAATTAGATGGGACAAAAGTTCGAGGACTCGTCAATGTGAGTTAACTGAAACCATATTATGATAGTTGCATCTTGGTCACATAAAAAATAAATTAGAGGAAGAGGAAATAATACAAAAATAAATGAGAGAAAAGAAATAAAGATGAGTCAAAATTTATGGTCACATATTGCTAGTCTGTCGTAGCGAGAAGTGAAGTTTTGCAGACTTGGCGTCTGGCGAAGGTCAAAATTTTGATCGAAGACACTTGGCATATTGCAAGAAAGGGACCCTATTGAAGGAAGAAAATCGATCACAAGGACTGCGCCAATGTTGTAAGAAAGGTTTTCTGGCAAAGACAAAAATCAAGTCACAAGGAATGTGACATTGTTGCATGAGATACTGGAATCCTGGATATGATAGGCTGGAGGTCATTAATTTTCCAAATATAAGAAATTATGGAAGCGTTATTTTTGGTCACTTTAGTCTTTATGGAAATATCTACCATTCGAAGTGACATATAATACGCAGCACACATAGAAGTTTCCTTAATGAGATGGACGGTATGCCCATCTGCCTGATGTTAGCACTATTTTTGGATAAGTAGTTGGAAGGGGTCAGACTAGAGGAGATACAAGGTAACGTATACAAATTTCTATCATATTCCCTAAAGGATATGCAAAAGGGGATCTAAAATTCTTTGGAGGACTTATTCCTAAGTCTAAAATGAAAAAATGTGAATAAAATCATAAGTGCAACCTTGGGAATAACTTGTGTACAAGAAATCTTCCTTAACATTGTATCGCATAAATATTGAATGGTGTAGATATATAGCAAAGGAGATCGATGATTGTAGGAGAATCTACAAAGGTAATTTTCAAGGCGAAAATACATTTGATTACATGTGGAATGAGTTAACATGAAGCTAAAATCCACGACCAGTAAGATTTTTGTTGATTAAACTTTCACGGAAGAATGAAATTTTCATTTCACTAGAATCATTTATATCGCTTACATTTCAATGGGTGATATTGGGGAATCAGATATGTAGAGGAGCAATATCCACGACCAGTAAGATTTTTGTTGATTAAACTTTCATGGAAGAATGAAATTTTCATTTCACCGGAATCATTTATATCGCTCACATTTCAATGGTTGATATCGGGGAAGAGAAAATATCTACGGTCCATATAAATTCCGCTACAAGAACATGCACAGAGAATGTATGGATGAATATTTGTAGAATTTGGTAGGGCCATCATTGATTGTTGGCAGAAATTTAAAGGAGATTTACTATCGACAGTTCAAATGAATTCCGCTTTGCGAATAAGCATGTGGAAAATCAAGTTTGAAATCAGCAAAAAAGAGTAGAGGCCTCATGTTTCAACAATCCAGGTGAAGACTTGATCCAGATCAATGGTCAATGTTTATTTCATTGGTGAAAGATGCATAAGTGAATAAATTTATTAAACTCAACGGAATGTGGTAGGGACCGCATTGTTTAATGGCTAAGATGGAGGCATGATTGAGATCAAGGGCCTGTATCCTTTCCGTTGGTCAAAGGTGCATGGGAAAAGAAGATGTTTGAACTTTTGGAATAGGTTAAAGGGCATATACAATCAAGGGTGCAAATTTGACAAAGAATAGATCTACGGTCTGAAATTGTTCCACTAATAAGACATGCATGAGAGAAATCCAGAGGAAGATCAATGGAATTAGTTAAACTGGAGAATAAATGAGCAATTGAGATCAACAATGACTCATATCTATGATATATAATCTTTCCACAAGGAAAATATGCACACTCATTAAGAAACTAAATTTGGGAGGAAAGTTACAAAGGGAAATTGATCAATGATGCAGATTTGTGAAGAAAAAGATCAACAGTTGATAATTTATCTACTCAGTTAAGTTAGGGTTCCTTTATGATATGAACAAGTAAGTTAAAATGAGGAAATGATCGTTGGTGGAAATGAATCATAGGGTGGATCTGTGGTTATGGTTGATTCCGCAATTGAAAGTCATAAGAAGGATAAAGATGGAAGTATAGCAGGAAATAAGGATAGATGGTTTAAACAGGAATCAAGATCAACGACTCATGATAAAAGATACAATATGGACGGATGGGAAATGTTTCCTCTGAATGAGATGCATGGTTAATAAGAGGGAAAAATAATATAAAAATGAAGGCAAGTGGATCTGGGTTACTTATTTGTTTGTGCATCAAAAAGAGAAAGTCCAGGACTATGTGGAAATGACAAACTCAAACAAATCTTTGGACCACTTGTCGAGAAACCAGGTAGGCTATTTATTCCCACCAAGAAAGTATTTAAAATGGATGAGGTAGAGGAAGTAGATGTTCATATTTTAGAATACCAAAGGATTGAGGAGGTTTTTGAATTTAAATATTCAGAGGTTTTTGATACTATATTGTTAAATGGTCCCATAGACTCGGTAAAAACCAAATTGAAAGTTCTCAAAGACTAGGGAATAGAAGTCCATGGTGTTTTCAGTCCTTTTTCCATTTTTTCTCTACCGAGCAAACCCTAAATTTTCCAGAGTTTGTCGACTAGTGCGCTTGTAATTACTCCTCTTCTGAGAGGGTAATTATGGACGTAACTAAGTTAAAAATCCTTTTCCAAATCAGTTCACTTGTTATCCAAAATACTTTTACTATTTCTACTGAATTCACCCAGATGTCAAAATATTTTAATCAAGAAAGTATAGTTCAGTTTTTCAGAGAGTCCACTATTGAACAAAAATAGGTTTTCTTTAAAACTTGTTTCAAGCCTGATGTCTTATTACAAAACCAGTATGTTCCTGTAGATTCTACTATTTTCAATGATGAAACTCAGCGTGTTACAAACCTTATAAGTTAGTTTTTAGGGTTAGCTACTGACAATTATGTCTCTGAGCCCTTATTGAGTCTTTTGTTCACAATCAGTATTGGTCAGGTTGAATTAGAAGGTTCAAGTTAGTTAATCCAATCCTATTTTCTTAATTTTGATGAGTTTCTAGATGAGAATATCCATTCACGGCTAGTTGAATTCCACAATACCAGATGTTCTAGGTCTCAGTCATATTTGGTCAACATGTTCTTATTTTTTTAATGAGGAAAAATTACAATTTCCTGAGATGGTTCTTACGGAGGAGATGAATAGATATTTTAAAAAATACATGAACTTTCTCATGTCTGAAGTATGTAATGGATTTTTACAGAATAAATTTCCCACACTACAACAAAATACCCTTTTGGGGGCAGTTTTGGATTGCGGAGGCTTTGCTACCCCCCCCCCAAAAGTTTTTTTTAGNTTTGGGGGGGGGGGGGTGGAAAGACCCCCCCTAAAGGTTTACTTGATAGTTTTAAAAGGGAGTAGTATAATTCAAATATTATGTGTATTATAATATATAGTAGGATCACTAATAGAAAAACATCCAAGCATAGAAATAATAGACACAATACTTTGACCTAGGAAACCACAAGGGATAAAATGCAATAAACTTGTGATAGATATCTTAGTTCAAAGTACAACATACATCCAAATACATAGCAATCACATATATCAGAAGATCGATAAACTCCAAGAACAAAGGAGAAACTCCTCCAAATATAGGGAACCCCGAAAAATACTTCTTCTAACTGGGAGTGAACTTCTTCCTTGAGTGGAGTGAACTTGGTTGGGTGAAAATGAGTGAAGCAGCCTGTTATTTATAGTTTAATTTATGTGTGTGTCAACACTCTGTTTTAATAGTTGATTTAAGGGCTTGACGGAAGTTCGGTAAGGGTCCCAGTCCCTTGAATTTCATGTGACCACCCTTCAATGAGGAAAGCGGTAAGTGTGTTGTAACATTGGGCATGATTCATAATCAAGGGCTGCGATTGATTAGGGGAAGATCCACGGTTCCGAGCCGCTTCACACGAGCAAACATGCACGATAAAAGTTTCCTTCCCAGATCACGAAGCGTGTAAAAGACTGGACGATTTCGATGGATGAGATGAATTCTGGGGTAGATCCATGGCCTAAAGTCATTTCACAATCCATACTTATGCGGATAAAACTGCAATCTCAAATCGCGAAAAGGTATAAAGGTCACAAAGATCAACGACCATGATGAAGAAGGGGATAAATCTATGGCTACAGTTCATTTCACACGGCGAACTAGCGTGGAAAAATATTTGAGTTTCCTGTTGCAAAAAATGGTGGGGCCCACCTGGATCGATGGCTGCATGAAGGGTCGATCTTGATCGACGCCTAAGAACATATCATGATCCATAACTTCCTGCGGTGTTCAGAAAGAGAAAATTTGGTGGCAGGATGAATGGAATGTGGATGACAGATATGAGAGATTCCTTTGATTAGATGGCTGAGAAGACTCCCGAGATACATATTTCCCATCCAGTGTGGAAATGACAGCGGAGGAGGTGTTCACGTGTGTAATATGCCCCATTGCAGATTGGTTGATTCCTCTGACGCCATTTGGGATATGCCTGAGGTGGAAGTCTTGTTCAGTGGCACAGTTTTTCCCAATTTGCAAGTGTGGCACGTGGTTCGTTTAAGAGAAAGCCATGAGAGAGATAGAGGCTTGATTAGCTGAGGCAACAGACCTGGCATTTACACGAGACCAAGAGATGTAGTGAACTAAAACAGCTCGACCCCACCATCAAGGTAATTGAAAGGGCATGAGAGGGTCAAATCTGCAACCCTTGGAACCAGCTTGATAGCCACGCGGAAGTGTTTCGGAATCTTAGCTATGATGGATAATATGATTGAACATCAAGAGCGAAAATCCACACCCTAACACCACACATGCCACCATCACAGCCACTTTAAGGGTATAGCCCTTCCTAAAGCCATTCCTACTCGCACTATATAACACCATCCTCTGAAGATCTTTGAGACATGGAACTGTGTAGATGATAAGAGATATAGGGTTGAATTCCAAGAAGTGTTGAAGTATTTAATAGATAACCATGACTATGTGGTTAGAGAAATTAGTTTGACAAGGGGTACTCTTGGTAGGCAGGCATGAAATCTGTGTTCTGGTTATCCACACCAGAAAATCACCAACCATTGGGGCATAGATGTGAAATACCAAGGGGGATTCACCTGCTCCTACACAACCCAGTCTCTGGATGTGCAGTGCATGGGTTTTGACATCCCTATGATGTCCCTTTGGCACTCTTAGCTATAGTCACGACCTCCAAAGTCTCAACTCATACTGGTGGTAGAGCTGTTGGAGCAAATGTTCGTACTGGGACCAGGTGGGTCCAGAGCCTTCGATGCCATTCCTAGAGGATACACTTGGCTACTTGGTCGTGTGCAAGGATAAGGTAAAACACACACCTAGCTGCATGACTCACAAAAGAATATCCCTCATATGAGGAAGAAGATAGTGCAAGGATGATAAGCTTCTTAAGTCGCTTATCATCACCAAGCGTTGGGCCACCTTTTTTCCAGCCTCCTTCTATAATAGTTTCACCTGACGGAGGATGAGGTCAGGAGAATAGTAGAGGAGGGTATTTAGGTCTTCTTGTCAACCTTTGAGCGATATGTGCCAGCTGGACAAGAGACCCAAATAGGTCCAGGGCAGCCTGTGTGGACAATTGATCGTCAGCACGCCACGTGGGAGTCATTTTCACGAAGCAGGATGGTATGGGGCTCTATGCTGTTAGCTCGCGTTATCACGCGCCACATCTCCATGATGTTTGTTTATAATTGCAAAAACATGGCGATATTCCACTCTTTTCACTATTAATTCCTGATGGCGTCTTGTAATAGCTTTTTATTCAGTAATCTCAGCATTAGGATTGTATAAAAATGCTCCTGATAGAGGTAGAAAGGAGTTAGTGAATTGGATTGGGAAACAATCCTAGGATGAGGATCCCATTTGTGAAGCTTGATACCCATGTATGAATAAATTGCAGTGAAATACTGTTACTCATAGCAGAAATTCCTGTGTTTTTTTTTTCCCAATAAGTACTTTATTTTACATGTAAATGTGTTTCCTCTTTCCACTCCATTTTGTTAATTGCTTTTCATTTCTGCAACTTAGAGTGTAGTGGTTCATAATTCATACTTGTTATGCTCCAGCCACTGTTCCAGGCATTCATCAATGGTTCTTCTAAAGTTGCATGGAATTCATCTCACCGGTGCTCCATGCGATGGACTGTCCCTTCTTGTCCTCTAAATCGCCCGCTAAATATCTCCTGCTTGGGAAATCAGCAGCTACCTTGTCTCTATTTGCAATTTTACGTCATTATTTCCATTTGTAATCATTTCTTGTGCAGGTCTCGACTCCATTCACCCATGGTCCCTTGCTTCCGACAATCCCACCATGCACCTTCCTCAACATACTTTTCCCCATTCAGGATCCTAGCCCCCTGATTATGCTGATTGAAAATCCTATGCGGAGTAGACTCTGGTGACACACAAGACTGACAACCTTATGTGGAGTATACTTTGGTGACAAGCGAGAGATCCATCTCTGACTACACAGGGCTGGAGGCACAGTCTAAAGTGGTTCTGCTGTTGCCTAGGAGTGACCTCCCCTCACTCGACCTTGAGGGCTCAAAATACCGGTGCCAACAGTGTGCTTGTTCACTTTAACTAGGTCCAACTTGCACACTTAATCTAGTCTGACTTGTCTTTTATGCATAATAATCATTGTTTATTATTATATTTTCTAAGGCCGACTTCGTGAGGATGCCTCACACAACTACACATCAACAATATCTCTTAGCTAGGGAAGAATCATCATACTATAACATCGCATATGGATATAATTTGTAAATCAAAATTGTCTCTAACATCTCTATATCATAAGCAAGCTTTTCCAACACAATATTAGTCCATCGAGTCATGTCAACAACTCAACCCAGTCCACCGGGGAGTCAATATGGACCAACTCAACTTTGTCCATTGGGGAGTCAATATGAACCAACTAAAATTATTCTATAAAGAAGTCAAGAAATCAACCCAACACGTTGGTGGGTCCACATACACCAGCTCAATCCATTCCATTGGAGAGCCTACATGTAATATGCGTTAGTATGCACCAGTATGCACTAGTTATATGCACTAGTCTGTCCACCCTATCACATGATGTCTTAGAGATCTCCCCACTCCATCTAAGAGTGTCTAGGAGAATGCACTAAATTTCTCCATCACATCACATGATGTCCAAGAGATCTGCCCACTCATTCATAGAGTGTCCAGGAGCATGTGTTGGTCTCTCTATCCCTTCACAGGATGTCCGGTAGATATCCCACTCCATCACAAAGTGTTTGGGAGAATGGAGTGGCCTCTCCACCCCTTCACAAGGTGTCCAAGAGATATCCCCACTCTATCATATATTTTTTGAGAGAATGTTGTGTCCTATCCACCCCTTCACAGGGTTTTCTAGAGATATCCTCACTCCCTCACAGAGTGTTTGGGAGAATGCAATGGCATCTCCACCCCTTCACAAGGTGTCTGAGGGATCTCCTCACAACATCATAGATTGTATGAGACAATGTAGTGGTCTCTCCACCCCTTCACAGGGTGTCCAAGAGATATCCCCACTCGTTCACAAAGTTTCCAAGAGAATGTCACTATAAAATCATCCTTCCCTCTCAACGAGGGAGTTAATATGGGACTAATATCCCCACTCCATCACAGAGTTACCAGGAGAAGGCTGCGGTCCCATTTTTAGTAATCTAGGGACTATTCTCCCCACTCTATCATAGATTTTTTGGGAGAATTCAATGCCCCATTCTGACTCATCTACTTTTATCCAAGTCATGTGACTAATACTGGGAGAATGTTTGCTTAATGTTCCATATATCCATCTTCACAAATGGAACATATGGAACATGTGGGCCAAATATTCATTTGCATGGGTAATGTGGTGTAGTGAGATACATCATTGATGCACACAACCTAATAATTATTTCCATGCAACACATGTACACCAAATATTCCCTTTATAGAGAATCTACTATTTTGTTACATTAAGGAAATGTTTTGGGCAACACTTCTTGCATTGGCTCTCAACCTTGAGATTTTTTAAGAGTCAATACATCAACATAGTATGAAATATTTTGATGCCTAGACTCAAAATTGAATTCCTTGAAAAATATTGAAATCCAAGTTTTGATTTTCTAACCTAAACAAGCTTATATTTGATTAAATCAAGGACATTATCTCAAATCTATGTTGACAAAGTTAGGCCCAAAGTTTCTAAATCTAGATTTAAATATTAGAAATGAATAATAGCCAAGGCCTTAAAGAAATATACGCACACGGATTGTTTTTCATAAACCTCTTTAGATGGTAAATTAAGTGATTTATGGAGGAATATAATCCTATTTTACAACATGGTTACTCCCTACCTCGTTGCTTGAATCAGTGACTAGCATGCTCGTATTCTTGGTATTCTTCTTGTGGTTCTATGGATTCACATTAGGATGTAGCTTCCAACACTTATATTTGGTGGGACCATCTATATTACAATGGTTGAAATGGTTATTTGGATCCTTGCATTGATTTGTAGTGGTTGTTGTGTTATTATCCTCTCCTTTCCACTTTTTTTTTTCTCCTTGGAAGCATCTTGGTTTCCTTTATTTTTGGAACCACTTGGTTGTCCTTTAGTCATACTCATATTCTCCAAATATTGTGCTTGCACATATCCCTCATTAATTGTCCTAGGTTTTAAGAGTGTCACTTGCTTACATAAATGTTATTTAGACACCCCAAATATTTGTTGAGTACCTCTCATTTATTGGTATATATATCCAACATAATGACCATTTTTTTGAAATAGGTACTATACTGTTGCACACTCTCCCCTTGCTTCTATTGGAACTCATGCCAATAGGTCCATTATTCCTCTTTGTACAAAATAGGGTATAACTAGGAATTATTGAGGGTTTTAAGCAACTCCCACTTAGTTACTGGGAAATTCCTCCAGCCTAAGCGTCGCAGTATAACTTTCCCACCAAGTTTGAGAATAACCTTCTACCTTTAGTCGGGCACATGAAATATTTTTTTGAAATTCTAGGTTATGAAAATTGAAAATGGAAGTGATACTCGGGATATAGAAATCTCATTGTGGATGTGATGATATAGCCTTGGATATCTTTTTTCGAATGTAATTACGACACAATTTTTTTTTAATATTATAAATTTGTCTTATATTATTGAAAACAAACATTTCTTAATATATGTGTGAGGATCCTTGATTTAGTAACACAACTTCAATGTAGATTGCATTGAGAAGAACATATTGCACCTGTACAAATCCCTTCATCAAATTAATAATAAGCATAGAGTCACTCATCAAATGAATCTTCTGAACTCTTTTTCTAACAACCTAAGCTAATATCAATTTTAGAGCTAGCAATTTTTCTTTGTTGTTGGTACCCTCCCAATATGTGCCATTAACTTTATAAAATGTGAGGTTAAGAAGTTTAGAATACCACCTATTCCTCCAACAAAATGCTCCCCTTGGGTTGTCCCATTGAGATAAGCCCATGGCACAAATTTTTCAATAATTTATGGGACCACCACTCTCTTTCCTTTCACTAATGACTTTTGTTTAAAGCTTTCTATGATGCTTAGGATTTGTGTTGCTATCAATTGTGAGACGTTAAACTTTTTTTTTTAATTTTATTATTACTGACACCCACTAGAGTGTCATGTCATGATGGATAGTATAAGATATATAGAATGCCTTGGGGATGTTTGATCTTGAGTGAGGAGGGCCATAGTCTACCATGAGACGTTAAACTTACCATCAAATAGTTCACCCTTCTTTTCTAGCCAGACCCCCTAGGTACATAGTAAAGGTAAATATCTCTACTTTTTCAATTTTATGTTCTCATGCACAAATTTTAAGCAGATATTGATAAAGACCCCAACTCATAAGCCTTCGATACAAATACCTCTTTCTAATTCTACCCATACAACAATAACAAAAATCACTCAATATACAAATGACATGTGATTTCTTTTCTTACATTACATATTGGACACCTACTAGATTTTTCTCTACATATAATACCAAATAAGAACTATATTACTGAGCATTAGACACAAAAAAATCTTGGTCTTCATCAGGTATGCACTTGAATTTCCAAATTATTGAGTACCACCAACACAAATCCTACTCAACCTTTGCTTCCATTAAGATTTTGCAACACAAGTCCTAGACTAGGTTGTATCACAAATTTGTCTAATAGTAGCATAAAAAATCACATATGAATTCTAAAAAGGCTAGGGACATCATACTATGGTACTTGTACTTGTATGGAGCGCTCCAACTCTTGTTGGTTAGAGAAATCCTAGAAAAAAAGAGGGACCAAATATGGGGAAAAGTGGGGTTGAATATGATAACCATGACATAAAAATCCAAAAAAACCACACTTACAAAACCCTGTTAATGTTTCTTTTGTCCATCCTTAGTCAATAAAATATATGGCAATATCGTGAACTTTGGGAAATCGTTGTTTTTGATGTAATTATTAGGAGAAATATTGAGAATTGTGTGCGTGAGGCTCTTGAATTGATAGGTTCATGCCATAGTTTCCACAAAACATGTTTACTATTTTCTTTATTCCCTCCTCCAGTGACATTTGTAGTCAATATTGGCCTTTACTCAGCATATCACTTACTTCTTTCTAGTGCTCCCCTCCTCTAGGGGCTTCTATAGATTGACAAAGGACGACACTACTTCTGACCATAGACCACCTCTACTTCCTCCCAACCCCATCGATGTTGCTAGTCTCGACCCCATCTCAACACTCAGTTGTATGCATCTAAATCACAACAATATGCTCCCCACTCCCGACATCGAGACACTACCCATTATAGCCCTCCTTCTAGTTCTTATAGTTCTTTGAGACATATTACTATTTCAAGTTTTCCTCATTCGGCTTCGGATATTAGGAGAGACACTTCCAATGTGTACCATGACATACTCACTATTTTTGGATCATAGATCCCAGATCCACTCTCCTTGTATATTTCTTTCCCTATTTAGGCAATGCCTCACGACCTAGATGTTGACATATATACCATAAGCCATAAATGAAAATATTGTTGATGATGACTTCGATGTACAACATGGGTCAATGCAGATGCATTATCCCTCTATGTTAGGAGCTAACAAGGCCAAAATTACATGATGGGATAGTTGCAGGTTCCATCGATGAATAGAGTAAGAGAGGGTCCATCTAGTAAAGATCAAACCTTAGATAGTTCTTCACCTTCCCTATATCCAATAACCGATAGAAAGGTTGAATACTAGTTTGATGCCCTCTTGGATGATATGTGTGCTTCTTGATTGTGTTGTCTCTTGAGATGACAAAAATATATAGATTGTAATTCATATTTTGACTCCATCATTCTCTTAATACCCCCCAAAAGGTTCTAATTTCAAGGAGCGATAGATCTTTCTAGATTGGATACAACCTAGTTTTAGTCTCCAAACATTTGAAGGAATCTAACACATTGCTCCATACAAAAAACATCAAGATTGTTACAAAACTAAAATCTACTATGTTGTTCATACTAACATGAAAAATACATTAAAAATAATTTATATGATTTTAATAAAAGTAGAATTGTGTCTACTCACTAACGCTTAAATTACATCAGATAACACCACCAAAAAAACCAAAAGTTTTTTTCTTTTCCCACCACCAAAATTTGAAATTACACTTACATTCTCATGCTTCTTTACTTGACCATAGTAACTTAAATATATATTATTATATATTTATAAAATAAACCAACAAAAAGACACACACACAAACACACATATAGACACATAAAAGAAACCATAAAGATAAAAACAAAATATACATTTTAGAAGCCATAAATTTCTAAGATAAGGGTTTTATTGCCACAACAAACCATCAAAATAAAAATAAAAAATATTTTAGTGCCACAAAGTTTTTGAAAGTTTGAAAATGAGTTATGGCACATGAATGGGGGTCTTGATCCGACCTTCCAACCATTGCATGTGGAACATAGAATAAAGAGGTCTGAGAGAGGCAAGAATGAGCTATGCAAGAGCTTCTACTGTGGATGCATCCAAATGATCTTATGGAAAGAGGTACATTAGAGCATGCTTGGAAAGAAATGGTTGAAACCCATTTCAGATACAACTTTTAGTACTGCAAATGATATTTTGGAAGCTAAACCTACAAAATGGATAGCTGATAGTGAATGTTCAAATTTGAAGCCTGGATTCATGATTCTCTACGTGTTCCATTAGTATTTTATAGTACTAAGTTTGAGCCAACTCTTCATGCTGCTCTACATTTTCCTTGTTAAAAAATATTGCGTTTTCCTGTCTTCTCCGGTGATTAGGGATGGGGTGATGTCACATCTCTCTACAGTCCTGGGTTCTTGGTTCATCGAGGGACGGCAGTGGTGTACCTCTTGTTGACATTCTTAGCTTAGAGATTTATTTCTCTTGTTAGAGGGTTCTTCACGCTTCCCTTGTGCTTTGTTCATGGGAAATGGTGTTCTCATCCTGTTGATGGGGTATGGTGGCTATTGTTTTCATTATGTTCCGGTTTCACATTTCTAGTTGTTTTCATTAGTTTTGATAATCAATAAAAATAGTCATTGCATTTGTTTTATTATACTACATATAATTCCATAGAAAACATCCTCTTGAAGCCTCTCTATTGTATATCAAATACATATGAATTTATATTAAAACAACCTCTACCTAGTCTTGAATTCGAAATCTAATTGAACTCTAAAACTAGAAACAATTACAACTGAGTTGCTTCATTTCAGGAAGTGGCATGCTGAAAACTAGGCTTCAAATCCCCACCTGCATATCTCAAATGGTGATAGATGTGTGAAATATGATAGAGGTTTTTGTAGTTGACCATGTCACCAAAAAAACCCATGTATTCATTTTCTTATATGTGCCTCCATATCCTTGGAATCAGATTTTGACATTGATGACTCAGAAAGTAAACTGAAATTCTGGAAAATTTCCGTGTGAAGAATACTTAAATTCCCCCAAACTATAATACATGTGTAAAAAATGAGAGAGCTTTTTGAATATTGGCCCATGATAAAGAAAATCCGCTCTCTGTTTCTGAAAATTCATCTTGATTTGGCATAAAAAACTCTTTGAACTTAATAACTAAAACAATCATTTTCATTAAAAACATGTTATATTTCTACAATTGATATATGATACTTTGTTGGTTGTTCTTGATGTTGAATTTGGAACACTTGCTGATGCTGGTATTCTAATTGTATAATATCCTTGAATGATCTTTCAAGTTTATTTGTAAACTGGCTTTCACACTCTATCTTAAGCTTAAAAATCCTTGAAATTTTTTGCCCGGTACTTTTAATGTATGTACTAAGTGTACTTATTCTCACCAATTCAAATGCAGTTACTCATATTGTATTTGAATCCTTCCTAGAATCCTTCCTAAATCTAGAATCCATTTACTATTAGGGTATATGCCATAACATGCTCATATGGAGCATCCTCATTCTTTAAAAATCCTATAAACTTCACACCCTCATTCTATCCGAAAACAATATAAGTGATGACATCCATGCCTGATTGGGAAGCTTTTCAGGACTCTGCTCACTTCAGTTATTTGTTGATGTCCAATATCTGGGATACTTGGATCTATCAAACAACAATCTCACAAAAACACTTCCTCTATCACCGACTATATATATTATATTTTTCTTAATCTCTCTAGTAATATATTATGACTATCCATATTGTTGTTAGACCTTAATAACATTGGTCTAGAAACTCTTGATTTTTCCCATAATAATCTAAGCTTTGAGGTCATCCTTGAATGGATTACAAAATCCAGTTTTTTAGTGGATCTGTGGTTGGATGGTTGTTGTATTTCAATGAGATTCAATGACCAAGACACTACTTCTCCTTCTCTTTATACATCTTTCTATCTATCTAATGATGCCATCATGGGGGACATAGATAATCTATTCTAGAACATGGGTGATCTGACGGATTATTCCTCTGTAAAGATCCAATATGGTACATGGTTCAAAGAAGCCACAGGTGAAAAATTGGATGCAAAAATACACAAATCGGAGGAGATCTCCTTCCGCGACATCGAAATTCAGAAGCGCATCTCTGTTTGCAACATCGGACGACAAAACCACTAATTTATCCGTGGGATAACAGGGAAGCAAATATTAACGCATCGGAGGTCGGAAGCATTTCCCTTCCGCAACGGCGGAAGCTTAATGGAATTCGGAGTGATTTGGGAGCCACAATGACGGATAGATAAAAGGCTTCTCCCTTCCGTAACGGCGGAAACTTACAGGCGTTCAGAACAGATCAGAAGCCAGAGCGATAAAAGAGCTACAACGACGGAGATAGAAAGGATCGGAAGTCGGAGCAGAACGGGAGCCGCAACGACATAGGTATAAAGGCTTTCGACAGCCGCAACGATGGGCACAATCTTGATCGGAATGATAACACTTCCGACAGCCGCAACGGCAGAGCTCGCAAGACCTTCTGCCATCTGCAATTGCGGAAACCGAAGTAACTAAATCTTCCGACTCGAAAACCAACCGACATCCGATTGAGATAGAGTTCTTCGGAGCCCGTTGCTTTTCCTCTTCCACAATGGCAGAAGCTCAGATGACTAACAACTTCCGCAATGTGTTCACGCGGGGACATTTCAAAACGGTTTTTGCAGTAGTACACAGTTTGATGCCGTGTTTCAGGGAAGGGAACAGATGCATTGGTTCCATCTTGGCATATGAGTAACGCTCTGGCAGGTGGAACATCATGATGTGGCAGGATTTCATAATGTGTACAGCTTATTTGTAACGGTTTGGCAAAGCTTTCTTAGCATTTATGCCACAGTGGGGATAACGTTGAAAGGTAGATGAACAGCCTGTTGGGGACCCGGAACATCAAAACGCTTGAGGTGAAATTTGGCCGAATGGCATATGGAACAGCTGTATGAAAGAAGGCAAATCCGTTACTTATGAGGCTTAAATAGAGGAAGCAGGCGACCAGTGGAGGGGGACTCAGATGGTTGAGAGCACAGAACCTCATTTCCGTTATGAGAAGCTTACAGAGATAGAACAAAAGCACCAAGCTCGGATTTGAGGGTGCGACATGTTGTTTTATAATCAGAGTTTTGCTGTGGAAGTCGACATTCTCTATTTTATTTGGCTTCTTAATATTTTGAAGACCAGATTGTAAATTCCAGACAGAGGTTTTAAAGACTTTCTATTCAGCATTCTATTTTATAGCTTTTCTGTAGTTTCCTTTGCAAAGACTAAGGATAGAGGAAGGCATTTTACTGTTAATGTCCAGATGTTGTTTGTAGTTAAAAGTCGATTGTTTTCTCTGTTTGGATTTTCTTTGCTTTTGAGAGCCAATTTGTAAATTCCAAAGAGAGGTCTTGAAGACTTTGTATAGCATTCTGTTCGCAGTTGCAGAAGTTTATTCCAGAACCATTTTGTACCATTTTAAAATATTAATTGGATCAGTACCCATTGGAGAGGGACCCGGAGACGTAGCCCAGTGGGGGGGGTGAACTCCGTTATCAACTTCTATTTTTGGCTCTGTTTCTGTGTT
>LPNX010663299.1:207587-264366 GCA_001517045.1 Pseudotsuga menziesii | reverse complement strand
AGAACTGCACCCAAAAGTCACTTTTTGGTCTAGTCCTAAACCGCCCCCAAAAGTGACTTTTTGGGCCGGTCCTAAACTGCCCCCAAAAGTCACTTTTAGGGGTGGTTTTTGGGTGGTTCAGAACCGCCCCTAAAAGTGAAAACATTTAGCGTTGGTGCTATTAGGGACGGTTTATTAAGACTGCCTCGAAATTCCAAAATTGAATTATTTTAGGGAGGGCTTTAAAACCGTCCCTAAAAGTACAAAAGTGGCTTTTGGGAGGGGTTTTAGAACCGCCCCCATAAGTAATTTTTGGGGGCGGTTTAGAACCTCCCACAAAAGTGACTTTTGTTGGGGGGGGGGGGGGTTAGAACCGCCCCCAAAAGTCACTTTTAGGGGCGTTTCTAAACCGCCTCAAAAAGTCACTTTTAGGGGAGGTTTTGGGGGGGGGGGGTTCAGAACTGCCCCTAAAAGTCAAAATTTTTAGCATTGGTGTTATTAGGGGTGGTTTTGTCAAGACTGCCTCCAAAGAGAAAATTGCCCTCAAAAGTGACTTTTGGAGGTGGAAGACAACCGCCCCTAAATTCCAAATTTGTTGTAGTGTCAGAGTCTTATCACTTATGAAAGAAATGCTACAATTTTGTCCTGAGAAACGAATAGGATATTGGTTCTTACTAGAGAAAGGTACAGTGATAAGATTGTATGGATTTGTTTATCAACCCTACATTCTACCTGCTTTATTAACTTGTAGGGTGTTTTCCTTAGAGTTGATTAGGTAGAAGCTTGTTGTGGAAAATGAACACTTTCTCGGTTTTAAAAAATCATCTGAAATCAAATTCCCATGGGTTGTTGGCCCATTCATCATAAAGAACTGGTCCGCTTTTCCAATGGTGGAAAATTTATTGAAATAAATGGGATTTCAAATAAATGTTTCTATTAACTACGATCCTCATCATATCATATCTATTAGAAGACAAGTTAACAAGAGCAATCCTTTTGAGCATCATGAGATTGCAGAGATGGAAAAGAGTGAAAATTGGTTAGATTACCCTCATGAGACCCAAAAGGATGAGGACATGCAACATGATTCTAATTCATTAGTGAAGGAAGTTAGTTCCACTCAACTTGACCCTTCAAGCATTGTTCCATCAGCCAAAAATATCACACCTATAGCAAGTTGTTATGAAAGAACAAACAAAAGATATTTCTCTGATGCCATGGACGCTGATGAAGGGGATACAACTAAGACACCCAAAAAGCAGAAACTTGAAGAAACATTGAAGCTAGTCCAAGTAATAGATGACAAAGGTAAAAATAATAAGGATATGCAAGTTAAAGGACCTACATTTGAATTTAAGGAGTATGCTTTCTCTGAAACACCTACAGACTCCACGTCTTAGTTTAAAAATAGATTTGAACTATTTGATAAGTACAAATATGATAAGGAGGTGGCCATAGATGAATCTTTGTTGAAATTCTATGTCGATGTCAGGAAGATATCCAGTAAATATATATCCCTAGGGACTGTTAGGGATCATACTCAAAATACATTAAACCTAGCAATAGAAACTAAGAATAAAGTTGTTGAAATGAAGATGATTTTAAAAAATATTCATATTCCTGACATGATCCACCTACACAAACAGATTGGAGATATCATATATACTAAACTATTGAAAGAAACACTGAAGGTGTCTAGGATTCAGTCTACCAAAAGGAAAATTGAGAACCCACTCAGGTAGGAAAAAGTAGAAAATAAGGCTCATCAACAGCAGATAAAAAAGTTGCAATCAAATTTGTTAGTTATTGATAGTCAAGTAGACAAAGGGGATGCATCTCAAAAGTTATTGAATGAGAAGGAAAATACCATTCAAATGTTAAAGAAAAAAAATATATTCTATCTACTCAGTTCATATCAGCTAGTGAGTTAACAGAGCTGGAAAAGGAGAAAGAAACATTGAATGGTGAAATTTACTTAGGAGAAGAAAAAATGGGAAAGATACATGTCTCTTTTGGTTGAACATGAGAATACTCTTAACAACAAACAGGATGAGTTGGAGAATAAGTTGCAAGAAAAAGAAAAGGATCTTGAAAATAGAAAAATTTCATCTTCTGCCGAATCAAGTGAATAATCTATTGTTTAGGCCATGTCACAAGTCAGTTTAAAGGAACTAGAGATTGTTGGATTGAGGAATCCGAACAAGAATTTAGAAAATCTATATTTGAAAAGGGAACATGAAAGGAATTCTTGGGAATCTAAATGTAAAGAGTTGCAGGATAAAAATGATAAGCTATCAAAACATGTTACAGGACAATTACCTGTACAAGGGGCAAAGCACATATCACAACATGTTAGGACCCTTTGACTGAATGCAGGTCAGATCACACAAAATTGTAGATATGTAGCAATCATTATCAAGGAAGAAAATAGTGGATAAGCTTGCAGATGAGTTTGAAATGATATTTTCCTCTAAAGCCACGTGTGCACGCTTACCAGACTTTTTGTACAGAGACCATGTGGAGCTATGAGTGCTGGAAATAGAAATGGCCAGCTTGGACTTACCATCTATGGATTAGTGGAAATTGGTGGAGAAGTAGGGGAGATCTAAATATACACTACATGCTTGAATATGCTTGAATATCATTGAAGAATTATTTCTGAAGATTAGTTAATTAGGGGTTTAGTATCTTTTTTCAAAAAATAGTTATTAGTTAATAAATGTAGATGACATATGTAAATGCAGTTATTGTCTATTTTTAGATGTTTGTTATTTCATCTCATGGAGAAGTTTGTATAAGAAAAAAATTTTGTAATGAAGAAAGGGTTGGAACCCATAAGAATTCAGCATTGTATTTTTAGATCTACCTTTTTAATAAAATCACGAAGTCGAAGTTGGAATTTTGCAAAGATTCATGTGTTGTCTATGTTGTAGTCTGTATTTTCCCTTTCTTATGTGAATGTATCTATTATTATCTACTTCCACAGTGTTCTATTTTTCATGTCTGAAATAAGTTTTTAATAGCACATACTTCATACGTATATTCTCTATCTATTGATTTTAGATATTCACAAAAACCTATTCAACTAAAGTTAATGTTGGATTCATCCGAGTTAGATTCCCACGTTAATGGACTGTTCTTTATTTCTTCTATGATCACCAGAACAAAGAATTTTGACTGTAACAAGATTGCTACCTTTTCTTTGTTATAAATTTCCATGCAATAGCACTGTGATTGATATAATTATTTTGACTCCATTTCCCAATGCACACTTGTTTCAACCAACAACTATCTTAAAGTTTATTTTTTGTTCATATATTTGTCCTTGTGAAAAAAATCATTGAGAGATCCCTCTCTGGAGAGAAAGAAGCCAACTTTCTTTCCTAAATCTTGGTTTTGTGGTTACCTTGAGATTACCTTTTTGCAACTGAAGGTACATTTTTAGTGCTACCACCTGAAAAGACATATTTCTTTCTATTGATTGCTCACACGTGAGAAGAACAACCATGGAAAATTGTTTCATGCTATGATACTTCGCGCCTAAGTTCATTTAATTCTAATGCAACAAAGAAGAGTTATTTTGTCTGCAACCTTGAGAGCCGAAGCGAGTTGTCCATAGCATGGTCATTCCCATCTCTAGCACCAATACAATTGTTAAATCTGAGTTTCATCTCGCATCGGCTATGATATTCATGGAGGATACTGCTGGTTATGTTACACCACAAGCGTAGGTTCCACCAACTACTACACAGACCATGCCATCTACTGGATAGACTGCACCAAGTGCTGCACAAACCATGCGAGCTACTGTACAGACTACACTAGCTATTGAACAGATCGCTCTAGTTGGGGAGCCAAATAAAGTTAGGCAATCTAGAAAAGCGCATGTAGACAAACTAGGTCTATCTAGAACTACATGGGGAAAGTGCTGTGGTAATAGGAAGAGGAAGGGAAAAACATCAACGACCCCAGCACGATCCCCATAGGATGATGAATATTCTAAGAAACCAAATTTGCTGCTGCCTTACATTCCTCCCAGACGTAGTGATGCACTAGAAGTCAAAATCCCAAAGCGAACATGGGTCTTGCTGATAACACCATTGATGCCAAAAGGAGTGAAGGTGACAAAGGATATCTTATTGAAGCTCCAAAAATTAACCTTTGTCGACCATGAAAAAAAGAAGCATTCAGACCTAGAATGTGCAAACTATACGGTGACGGTGCAAGACATACCAAATGCACCAAAGAAATTTCTCCCAATGGAGTGGGATAAAGGAATAGATCATTCCGACATATTGTCATTTCTATATATGCCACATTTTGGCCACATCATACCAATAAACAATTATTGGTATTATTTCATGGTGGCTTCCTATGGCTTGGAAAGCTTATATTTGTAGATGTGGAACTTATCCCATTCATCACAGGCCTACAATTCGCAAGAATGGACCCAACACCATTTATGTAATGTCCTAAGTCTGGTTTGTAGATCTGAACACTTTAATTCTGTAATTTTACTTAAACAATTCTGAAATTTTAATTAGTTCACACAATTAAAATATTGGGTTTCTTCTGGGAAATTTTGCAGAGGAAAAGAGTGATTAGTGGGAAGAAAACAAAGATATTTCAGACATGGAATTTCCTCTTCCCTAACACATTTATATCTGGTGCCATTTAAGGTTCAGAGTCCGCACCATGGAAACCTACTACCACGCTTCTAAGCAGCCAAACCGTGAAACTAAGGAGAGTAGTTCGGTAGGTTTCAACTAGAGGCTTCGAGAAAATTGCAGAGGTTTGTTCCAAAATTAATGTAACATAAAAATGGTATTTAGACAATTTTATAAGGTTCTATAAAGTTTAAGGTGTTTTGGGTGAATTTGGGGATTTCTGGCAATTTTGGTCAAGAGAAACCCTACGCAGAGGAGGATCCAAAAGAGTGGTACGAACCATACAAAAAATGGTTCTAGAAATTTATATGGGAAGGTATGCCTGTTAGAGACCCATAGGAACTAACAGAGCTCAGTTTGAGTTTACAGAACTTGTTTTACATTAGTTTTAGTAAAACTAGTTATTTTCCAATGCAAATCTAGACTAGGTTGACTTAAAATGAGTAAATATCAGCCATTTCGAATAATATTGGAATAAAAATTGCAGAGAATGTTTATGATATCATATTACATCCAATAAACTCAAAATTACTATCATCAATTAACTATAACACTCTCTTCAACATTGTGCATCATTACAATGTATTTTATTGACATAATACAAGGAAGGGCATGGAGGTTTGAACCCTTAAATATTGAAAAATATTGGAACTATTAATGAAATATGATGTACAGTAATGTATGGCTGTATGCTTCTAACAAATCCTGAATCAACTCAGAGAGACTGCTCCATAGCTCCAATGTAACCTGCAATGAGAAGGGGGAGAAGAGGGGAAGAGGAGAGAGGGACTGAGAACCTTGGGGTGCATCTCCCAAGAACCTGAGGCCCAAAAATCAGAAAGGAAGCCTTATATTCATAAAAATCAACATAATAAACATACAAAGTGAGAAATGGAGCTCCAATTGTCTTTAAATAAACCTGGGTTACTTGTTGAGCAAGTCAATCACTTGTTAAGCAAGTTACCACTTGCTAAACCCTAAACCTAGCCACAAATTCGACCTCCTTGAGTAAATTAGCATGTGTAAGACAATAAATATTTTTCCCTTTCATCCACCTTCATCCAATTTGGAAACTTTGCATTCCTTGACCCATAGTTGCTATATTTCCTTATTACAACTTTTCTTGGCTTTCCTATTTTTATGACTGAACTCCAAAAAGGAAATTGCACCCTCCTCTGTCAATTGTTGCCTCTTTTGTATTTGATTTCTTTTGTCATATATTTTGGCACTTTCCCTTTTCCTGTCTGGTTGATTTTGTCATACAGTTTCTAATTTTCCCTTAGCAAGTTGGCTTGCCCAAGTGGCCCTCATGTTAATGGAAACTTATTTTCCACCTAATTAATTGCATAATAATATTAAATGACAATTAATATACCAAGTACATGCCTCATAAGTGACATTTAAATAAAATATCCTAGGTTAATTTATTTAATGCATATTTTGACCCCCTTGGTGCTAGGCAAGGTCAACACTTTTAGCGATCAAAATGTGGGGATATGACAGTCCTCCCCTCCCAAGTATGCTTGTCCTCAAGAAGAAGCACCACAGAGTGCTGCAAATTTGTCAACCATGTTTCTGCTACACAACTCTGATCATAGTCATTTGCCTTATACCACTTCCTTTAGAAAAATTTCTAACCCAGTTAAGGTAGCTTAGTAGAATTCCTGGATCCCACTACCTCCTCTGTAAGGGCCCAAATTTTGCTGCCATCTTTTGAACTATGTCATTCGTAAGAATTTCAGGATCCCATGGTTTTATCTGCCTCTTTTCACCCATCAGTATAAACAATTTTTTTTTATCATTGTAGAGGATGAAAACGAGGTTATGAAAATCATACCACCATATTGGAAGCTCATCTCTCCCCATGCCAAACTAAATTTTTTTTAAACTCTCCCACCAGACATGGAATTCCTTAATGCGGGACCAAATCATCTTGAGCCTCTCTAAAGTATGAAAATCCATGTGCAAGCTAGCATTGGAACTCACGCCACTGTTTTTATGAATACACAGGAGGTTATCCCATGCCCCTCCATGTATATTGAAAGCATCATATAGAAGCCATACATTCTCATGCCATTGCTCATATATTTTCTTTGATGTATCCAATGTCTCTCCATTGATGCAAGCAAGATCTTTACCCTCCAATCCACACATCTCAATTATGTGTGTAGCCACCCAATCAATGGACATACAATTTTTGATGCTAAATGATTCAGGTGGGAATAATTCAGCTACTACTAATTCACTTGTCAAACCACATGGTTTGACCATCAATACCTCAACTGGAAGAGTGGAAGTATCATGCTCCTCTTGTGGCATCAACAAAAAAAATCCTTTCACCCAATTTTCATGCCCACATGATGTGGCTGAAATAGAAGTGTGTGGTGAATAATTGTGAGCCAAATCCCTACAATTCTAATGAATCAAGATGATGGACCCACAAATTCCTCCATTATTTTTCTGAGTGATAGTGTGATCATGTTCCTCCTCCAAAATTGTACAACATTTTCCTAGAGGCAACTCATAATCTCTTAGGAATCATGCAAGTGCTTGATCTTCATATTGCTTGACCTCAAACTCCTCAAGCACATGCAAATTAGAATGCACCTCATGTGCATGTGTATGGGAGGTATATAATAGCTACAAAATAAGTCTTTGTTTCTATTCACATGTCAAGACAATGTCATTCACAACAAAAACATTATTGCAAAAAGAAAATAAATTTCCTCCCAAGGTCTTTATTCCAAATATGTCTCTATGGAACTCAATAGGTGCTCCCCTCTTCATCCAATGGATCAACTCTCTGCCATTGATCCAAGGGTGCAAAAATCCATCAATTGACCCACACATCGAAAGTATGTGTAGATCTAATGCCTTCTAGTCAAAAGTGGCTGCACACACATGCCTTTTCTGCTGCTTGTAAATCACAGAAAAATCAGCAATATTAAAAATAATTTTCTTGCAACAAGACATAATTTTTTTTTCCTTCCATATTTTCCTCTTCAGTGATTCCTCTATCCAACCATCCAGTGGATGAATCCGAGGTATTTATTTCTGATTTATATGATCTATAATTATCCATCTCTTTTGCAATAGGATCTATCTCCCATGGGGACAAATCATGATCCCCCTGTTGTGCATGTGACACAAACCAGAAAAATTTCTTCACCACTGTTCATTCCCCATTGGTGTTTCTGAATCTAGGACATGTGGGAAAGAACTATGAACCTTCTTTGCATGTTTGCAACCTTCAGTAATCATAATTATGGGTGAAACTTTTTCATTATTGGCTGTCCCAAATTGGGTGCTCTCATCCCACTCTTCCATGGGAGAGTGACTGTCTTCAAGGAACAAGTCAAGTTTCCTTGGAAAAAAATCAAGTGCTTGGTTCTCATAAAACTGTTCTGCACACTCTTTAAGCACATACCGAATAGAATGCTCCCCATGGTCCACCCAATCATGAGGTTCCTCCATGGATTTTTTTATTCCATTTACCCAAAAGGGATGACTCTTAGGAAATATTGAGGATTCAGTCAATTCTTTCCACTCTTGTTGGAATTGTTCTATCTTTATTTGTGATTCTAAGAGGGCACTTTGAGTGTACCTCAAAGAATCTTGGGTGGCCAACAAATCACCTTTGAGCTTGTAGTTCTATTCTTCATATATGCAAATACTTTCTTCATCATGCAGTGATGCTTCCCACAATAACTCAACAAGCTCAGACATGTCATTTTTATCTGAAAGCAATTGTAAGAAATTACCTTTGATTGTGGACAATGCTTTCTAGATATTCTCCATGGCTTCAAAGGAAGATTGGTCTTCCATTAAAGCAACTTACCAACACATCTTTGACACTAAAGCATGAGTGTCATGGAGAATTTTCAGGGCCTCTTGGATCTTTCATTCCTCCATCTTCAATGACCCTGCAAGAAGATGAGGTTCTTGTAGATGTTCCTCCTCTTCATTTTCCATCACCAGATCGATTTCATGCAGTGCACTCAAGGTTTTGAAATCTGATCCATATGTTGTTGTTGCAATATATTCATATTTTAAGTCCTCAACAACATAATTTGGGCTGCAACTTACGTGCTTATTCATCCTTGGTGCACCAGAAAGATATTCTCTCAAAGTTTCATCCTTCATACTACATTCATTTTTGACACCAGAATTCTGAACCTCGTCACTAGGGGGCTCAACCATTCTGAACTCTTCATTGGAAGTGGCTTCCATATCCAAATTACACAATGACACATAAAAATCAGAATTTACTAACTTGCCATGTGTGATGTTCTCCTCCTTAGGTGGTGGAATTATGATGGCTTGTTCACCCACCCATTTCTCTGCTTCACACCCTACTGAGATGTGCTCAATTTGTGCTTCCTTGTGAGGCTCAAGGGGTGACTTTAAATATGAATCATGTTTATATTTTGGATCAGATACAAAATATGTCTCACCATAATCAATCTGCCCCATCTCTTCTGCACTTATATTGAAATCAAACACAAAGAAATTTGGATTCATCTCACCTTCCACGTTACCAACAACTAGATGGTGGACTATTGGATATTTAGTTGTGCATGGATATTCTTCATCTCCTTCTGATGGAGGATTTGGTGATTCATCATCCTCACTTAAGCTGCAAATACACTGATCTCTCTTTCGAGAAAACCCAAATAATTTCTCAAAGAACCCATGTACAGATGGCTCTAATGAATCTTCACTTTTGGTCCTCTTTTCTTCCCCTTTACTTTGAGAAGTGGAACAACTTCATTCCTTTCTTGATGGATTATTGGTATTCAAAGAACCTACACGTGTTAATGTTTTTGAAAACATAAACTCTCCATCTTTATTTCCTTCATGGTGAGAGACACTACTACTCTCTTCTCCATGTTTGCTTTCTAACTGCTTGGCAAGGAATTCTCTAGTCTCTTAATATGACTTGATGATGCTTTGAGATACATATTTCATCCCTTTCAATTTTCTTTGAATTAAAATTCTTAAATATTCTCTATCATCCAATTTTTAATTCTCTCCTTTCTCATACAACTCAAAGTATAAATCTTCCATGACTGGAACTAATTCCACAACTGCAACTTGAAGATATTGCTAAGCTACTTTTCCACTGAGAGTTAATTTCCACAAGATGAGCCAAGGAAAGTGCTCTAATACCACTGTAATGTCCTAAGTCTGGTGTGCAGACCTGAACACTTTAATTCTGTAATTTTACTTAAACAATTCTGAAATTTTAATTGGTTCACACAGAGCATTCTCGGATTGGGAAAAACAAGGGTTTCTTCTGGGAAATTTTGCAGAGGACAAGAGTGATCAGTGGGAAGAAATAAAAGATATTTCAGACATATAATTTCCTCTCCCCTAACACATTTATAACTGGTTCCATTTATGGTTCAGATTCCGCACCGCGGAAACCTACTACCATGCTTCTGGGCAGCCAAATCGTGAAACTAAGGAGAGTAGTTCAGTCTGTTTCAACCAGAGGATTTGAGAAAATTGTAGAGGTTTTTTCCAGACTTAATGTAACATAAAAAGGGTATTTAGACATTTTTATAAGGTTCTAGAAATTTTAAGGTGTTTTGGGTGAATTTGGAGATTTCTGGCAATTTTGGTCAAGAGAAACCCTGCGCAGAGGAGGATCCAAAAGAGTGGTACGAACAAAAAAAAAAGGGTTTTGGAAATTTATATGGGAAGGTATGATTGTTATTGACCCATAGGAATTGACATAGCTCAGTTTGAGTTTATAGAACTTGTTTTACATCAGTTTTAGTAAAACTAGATATTTTCCAATGCAAATCTAGACTAGGTTGACTTAAAATGAGTAAATCTCAGGAATTTCGAATCATATTGGAATAAAAATTGCAGAGAATTCTTATGATATCATATTACATCCAATAAACTCAAAATTACTATCATCAATTAACTATAACACTCTCTTCAACATTGTGCATCATTACAATGTATTTTATTGACATAATACAAGGAAGGGCATGGAGGTTTGAACCCTTAAATATTGAAAAATATTGAACTTTTTAATTAAATATGATGTACATTAATGGATGGCTTTAGGCTGCTAACAAATCTTGAATCAAATCAGAGAGGCTTGCTCCATAGCTCCAATGTAACCTGCAATGAGAAGGGGGAGAAGAGGGGAAGAGGAGAGAGGGAATGAGAAAATTGGGGTGCATCTCCCAAGAACCTGAGGCCCAAAAATCAGCAAGGAATCCTTAGCTTCATAAACATCCAAACTAAGAAATGGAGCTCCAATTGTCTTTAAATAAACCTGGGTGACTTGTTGAGCAAGTCAATCACTTGTTAAGCAAGTTACCACTTGCTAAACCCTAAACCTAGCCACAAATTCGAACTCCTTGAGTAAATTAGCATGTGTAAGACAATAAATATTTTTCTCTTTCATCCACCTTCATCCAATTTGGAAACTTTGCATTCCTTGACCCATAGTTGCTATATTTCCTTATTACAACTTTTCTTGGCTTTCCTATTTTTATGACTGAACTCCAAAAAGGAAATTGCACCCTCCTCTGTCAATTGTTGCCTCTTTTGTATTTTATTTCTTTTGTCATATATTTTGGCACTTTCCCTTTTCCTGTATGGTTGATTTTGTCATACAGTTTCTAATTTTCCCTTGGCAAGTTGGCTTGCCCAAGTGGCCCTCCTGTTAATGGAAAATTATTTCCCACCAAATTAATTGCATAATAATATTAAATGACAATTAATATACCAAGTACATTCCTCATAAGTGACATTTAAATAAAATATCCTAGGTTAATTTATTTAATGCATATTTTGACCCCCTTGGTGCTAGGCAAGGTCAACACTTCTAGCGATCAAAATGTGGGGATATGACAATTTCTAAGGAAGGATCAACAATCATCGATAGCTACGCAGATGAAGGACAAGTACGACGTAGTAAGACATAATAAAGGATACATGATATCGTCCATCAATGATTATTCCATTCACTTTACTACGAAGGTATTGGCCTTGAAGTTAATTCTCAAAAATGTGCAAAACACAATGTACTGCGAGTGTGATTGCGTTGGCTGAAATCTTCGTGGAGGGATTTCAGATCAATTGGTCATAGTTATTACTAAATGAATTGTTGCAAGATGTCATTGAATCGCAGGAGGAGGTTAATGGATTTCACTACTCTTGACTGTTAATCTTTATTTCATTCATTGCATGGGCCGACCCACCGAACTACCAAGGGGTAGATCTATTGGTGCAAAACAGAGGAGCATGATGCCAAAACCTTTGGTTCGATAAGAAGAAAAAGGCACGACATAAAAAAAATAATGTCTAGTTCTTTATTCATGGGGAGGCTATAAGGCCCTAGCTAAGGAACCAATACAGGTTGGATGATGTCACATTTGGGTAAAATATAATAAATTAATTTACCGTAAATTTAATTATCGACCAGGACACGTAAGATTCGAGTTGCTACACTATATGTGTGGGGTAATATAGTTTAAAGCTAATTCCTAGGGTGAATTCAATCTACTCACATGCAAAGAGAAAGAACGTAGTTCATAAAACTAACTACTCTCTCTTGAGAAACAAAGATCAAAAGCTATCAAGTCTAATCTAGGAAAAAGAACCAATCTCTAATTGCTGTTTACAATCCAAATAGAAAAATTTTAAGTTTACCAAGTTCAATTAATGAAATTTAAAACAATTTCAAACCATACTAACTTTTCATCTATTTTCCAAAATCTCCACACACCAACAACAAATCTACCTTTAATTTTCTAACTCTTAGAATCAAAGCAACTAAGCAATCAAATGTTCCAATCTTAAAGGAGATCCTACTGTCAAAAGATATCTTAAATCTCAAACTTACCTACAAAAGAAATGCTATTTAGTCAATCTTTAATGTTTCAAACAATTCCAACACAACTTCTCTATGTGATAAACTCTTCTTTATACACACTAGAGTTCTAAAACTGCTCAATCATAAAAAATGAATCTGTTTCAAGTACAATAACTCTTCTACAGGAATTAGAATTTTATTACCTTTAAGACTACCAACTCTACTTCACACCATCACTGTCATTTACAAGATAATTACTGAAATAAATTTACCTATTCATTAATAAAGAAACAACACTACTTGAACTCTATGCTTATAAAAGTGATTTGGAAAATGAATATTCAGACAGAGCTAAAAAATAGGGCTTTAGCTCATCTACGTTTCAACTCAATTCAATCAAACCGAGAGGTTTAACATTCATCATTAAATTCCAAAATAGTTATGCTAAGCCTTAAAACTAAATCAATCTATGGCTAAGAATGGATGAGAAGATGAATAAAAGAAATTAGAACACACTAGAAAATACACAATTTTAGATATTAACAGGATGCAAACTCTCTCTCTCTCTCTCTAATTTCATCCAAATTCTTCACAACCTTTAAAAAAAAATAGATATTCTAAATCTTTTATATAGAAATTCTGAAAATGATAACCTACAGACTCTGGCCAAAGGTTCAATCACTCAATGACTGAATCCTACAACATGATCTAGCTACTGGAAACGAAAGAAAAAGAAATTCAGATTTAACATGTTTAACTACTCTTCCTATTTCTCTCAAACCTACAATTCACCAAATTAAATCTGCAAATAAAAGATGGGACTAATTATGAATTAAATACTCTATCTACGCATGCTCATTAACATAAACAAGTCTATCTACACACATTCAGTAATACAAGCAAATCCAACGCAACCATATATATATTTCCAATCATGAGTCTTGTAAATCCTGTTTATTTATTTATAAAATTGTAGGCATACATATAAAAATAGTATCATGAAGAAATGATGTATGAGTTTGCTTACAGTAATAGGAATAAAACAGAACTACGCATATGTAACAAGGGTTGAAGGTGGGCCCTGCCTCCAACACTTCTAGATCTGGAATTGAAGGTTTAAAGTAAAATGTAGTAGTAGATTAACAACTTGAAATCAGATTTTTTACAGTATATGATATCGATCCTTTTAAGTTTTTCACATACATATTTATAGCCCAAATTACATCATGGGTCGACCCTGCCCAAAAGATCTACGCTTATCTAGGAGGATTAAAACAACTAACAACTGATCCAATGCAGAAAATAGGTTAAGACATCAGATTTGATTTGGATCCTTTTCAAATCAGCGATCAAGTAGCCTAGAACCCACGCGTTGTTTACGATTAGGGCCCACGAGTCTTGGATAGAGAAAGGATTCATAATGCCAATATGTAGCTCACAGTCAATATTGAAATGATTGAATGTAGAACCCATATGTTATTTCAGGTAATTAAATCCCCCAAATATCTGAACCAATCGATACATTCTCAGTGAGGGCCGAAACAAGTGCGGGATCGAACCACCAGGAAAAGAAGGTAACTGTGCGGGAAACAAGACTTTGACAAAGGATCACCGTTTTTTAATCATAAGTTACAGTGTTTAATTATAAGTTGAAATCCCTCGAAATGATAAACAAAATAATGAAAATACCAAAAATTTACGTGTTTTAAGAACCTTGGGATATAGTCCTTGAAAATATATATTTGAACATAAAATATATAACAAGATGGAGTCAAATATGCCTGGTTCCTTATAAATTCGAACTAGGAATAGGGCAGTAAGCAAGCAAAACAGGAGGCCATCATCTCCCCCGGACTGAGGACCTTGCATGTCCCAATGCAAGAAAATTTTGACCCTAATATACAAAATTGGAAAACAAAATTGATGATCAAAATTTGAGTTAAATTCCAGAGACTGAAGCTGAAGTGTTAAACAACACTTGCACTTGAGGAGGGGATGGAGTTGTTCTCTGTTGTGCATTGATCAATTCCTCAATTTGTTTATCTTTTTTCCTCGACTGCTTCCTAAGACTACGATTGGACCCAGTTATATCATCAACTAGGGTTTGCAAGGATGCCACCTTAGTTTTCAAGATTGCATTTTCTTGTTTAATAAATCGATCCAATCGAATATGTTCTTGTAACTGTTTATTTAAATCAAGGTTTCTCTGTTGAAAATATTCAACCCCCTGGGCTGAAGTAGCTGATCGATGAGATTTGATGAATTTCTGATCAGATTTTAAAACCCGAGATGCTGAGGAATGGATTGGAAATGAAGAACCTGCAACAGGACTCAGCATTGGAGGACTATAATGGGAATCAGTTGAATGAGAATCGTCACATGGAGATGAAGATAACTGGACGTGAATAGGCATTTTATCTTTAGGTTCTGTCTTTTTCTTCTGGGAAATCATGCTATGGGTAAACCTACAGGTTGATAGAACAAAATATTTCCCCAAGTCATGCTGTCCTTTCCCACTATCAAATTGAGAATTTTCTTGTCGCCCTTTTAACCCCTGAGGATTATTAGTATTGGACCTTCCTGCTCTCCTACAATTCTTAATTCCTTGTCCCTGAATATGGCTAGGGTAACCACAATCTGGTGTTTTAATAGAAGTTTGATCTTTAGAAACATTCACAGAGGATACCTTATCGGGAGGATTAGGAATATGGGGTTCACTTACTTCATTAACTAGAGGTGAACTAATATGGGAGTTAGATAATTCATATAGAAATTATTCCTAGGTCTGATTCCTTTTCTTCAATTTAGCTAAAACAACCATCTTAATAATACCATGATGATACAGGCTGTGAGTAGGGTTTTCTACATTTTTTTTACCTGAGAGGCCATCTTCCCTAAACTTTTCCAGAAATAAAATGGGAAGTTGAGGAGCTTACCAAATTCAAAATGTGAAAGCAATCGAAAATAGCAGGATTTGAAAGTAGAAAATTGACCTTCACAAGTGATAAGCCTGGTAATAATCACTAGTGGGTTGATAAACTCTTCTCTGATCCATAGTTTTGAAAACTCTTTTTCTCCCTTCACAGTCAGGAACTCTGGTTTAAAAACATAGTGATAATCCTTGCACGGTAGCTTGAAGTTCTTGAACCATCGGTCCCTTGTTCGTGGAAGCCCTATAGCCTGTGCAACTGATTCCTCTATGACTTGAAACACCAATGAACCTACCTTGGCAATGTGACCATCAAACCCTATGGAAAATTGCAAGGATACTGCGTCGTCATGCCCCTGAAGAGCGGTTAGAAAAAGATGCCATCCGGCTCAAACAAACAACTCACTGCAAGCTAAAAACTTGGCATGTCCAATAATTGATCATACATAGTGGGTTCATGGCAATTAATCATCATGGAGACATAGGGACAGGGTGAGGAATAGAGTAAAAGGTGGAGTGAGAACACACAACAATTCAAATGGTCATCAAGAACCTCTATCAGAATCCCTCCAGATGGTAGTAACGAAAACTGGAACCAGCCCATTTAAAAGTATGAAGGAAAGGAATGGAAAATTAGAATGATAATGATGAATGTGCAAGGGAAATTATAACAAATAAAGGCACGTACTGCCCACATTTCCCTGCCTTATAATAATAATGACACGTTCCAGGATAAATTCATAGCATTAAGGAATATCAAATGTCACTTTTAGTCATGGAGTTAGGATTCAGACTTTAGAAAATTAATGACATAAATAAAAAATTAAAGTGGGAAACTATTATATAAAACATAAACTATGGTTTATAAATTACTGGTATAAAATAATCAATAATATGAAATAAAATTTGCCACATTTTGTATGTCATTAAATTATTTACAATAAAAGAGGTGATTCTGAGCATGGTTGAAAAATATACTTACGCCCAATTTAGGAACCAGAAGAGTTAATATACTCATAAAATATGGGATATAATTAGTCAAGGTAAATTCCCATTATTTAATCATTTTTCAAATTAAAAAAATGCCTGGATTTCAACAGTTAAAACTTACTCCAACGTTCTAGAAGTTACCTCAAAAAAAAATTTTAATTTACCAGTTTTCCTAGTACTTATTCCAGCACTCCATCCGGCACTTGACCCATCCTGAGTCTAGTATTTCCATGTTAATATATAGGAACATTTTCAAGCTTGCAGAGGTGGAAATGGTTTCCAGCAGGATGAAAATGTTAAAGGCAAGGACAAATAGCTTTCTTTCTCCAAAATGTCCAACTTTTGCGAGTTGAAAAAGAAAACTGAAACTGCCTAAAAAAAATTGTTCTATCCAGCAAGAACCTTGCACAGTTTCCATTAATGATATTCAATTGTTGCTTCTTCATCTGACCACACATAAACAAGGTTAGGTTAGAAAACTATGCATTATTATTAATATAAAGGTAAAATTAAAAGGAATCCATGATTTGCGAATCTCATTCTTGCATCTAACTATTAAAAAGATTCAAAACTCCAATTCATAAATATAGACTTTCTCTTCTTTATCCATATATAATTTCTTCACAAAATATGGCGCCTTCTAAAAACAAGATAAGAGGAGTAGTAAATGAGACCAATAGTGTACTGGTCAACTTGGCTCAACTTCACACAAGAAGGTTTGAGTGGTGAAAATAAGGTTCACAACTATGTTCATTGAGTCACTAAACATAAGTACACTCTAGAGGCATGAACCTCTTCTATAGTAAAGATCATGTAATAGAGACTTAAAGCATCTAAAGATGATTATCGAATGGCTATTACAAATAGTTCATTTTAATTTTCATTTAACCAAACATGTCTTCTCTTTAACATTTACAAATGTACATTGTTCATACAAACAAGTATAAATGAGGCATTAAAATAGATATCAAAGTCATAACCCACTGCCAGCGAGCCTGTTCAGTACTCCTGTGGGGTAACTGTAATACCTAAGAAAATTATTCCCTAGGTAGAATGCCCCATTTCCAATAGGCCTGTTCAGTACCCTGATGGGTTTACTTGTTTACACCACAGGCCGGTACCCACTCCCAGCGGACCTGTTCAGTATCCCGGTGTGTTAACCTCTTACACCCTTTTTCTATTAGAGGCTCTTGTCCCAAGTTCATCTTGAAGATAGAATTTATAATTTTCTTCCGCATAGATGAGTGGGGGAGCAGCTTTGAAAACCTTCAAGGAGTGGGATGGTATTAAATTGGAATATTTTTTCTTGAAGCATGCCTATAAAGGTTTGTCTATATGAACAACTAACACCTATAACTATATAAATTGAAAAACATGAGATGGCTAGAATTATTTATAATATATATATATATATATATATATATATATAATATAATGAAAGCCAATGGATAATGATCAAAATATTCTTCATTCTTTAAAACCATCCCTTATAAAATTATGGTGGTGCCTGTTTGGATAATAACTCAATGTCCCCAGCTGCTACTACTTGTAAAAATACTCGTTCAATCAAGTGTGAAACCAAGTCAAATTGCACTAGTATACTATGAGTCCATAAGTGAAACCCCTTGAGTATTTAAATCACTAATAGAGGCACAACTAGATAGATAGACAATCTGTATGGATAAAGGAGAAAAAGTCCATATAAAAGAACTGAATTGAAAACAACAAGTCCTATAGATATGACAAAAACATTTTTCAATTTTTATTTGATACAGGTATTCTAGTAACTCAGCAAAACCAGTAAAGATATTCAGAGTATCTCTCAAAAATTAATTCAAATTAGGAAAGTTCCTAAAAATTCTTTGTAAAAGGAATCAACTTTCTAAAGTAAGAAAGGTAACATAAAGACTTCCTTTTTAAAATACCCTAAGCTCTCACCAAAGAAAATACCTGCATACTTCAAAAAGAGAACCTAATGATAAAAAAAAAACACACTCCTGTACATATATACAAAGAAACAGTTCCATCATATATTATTTCAAGAGAGAGTAGGAGGTGAAGAATTCACTTCTTCACCTACCAACTCTAGTTTAGATTGCTGAGTCATATTACGAATGAATTCCTGCTTAGAAAAAGGTTTATGGTATACCTTCAACCGATATCCATTTACCACAAATGTAACTTGTTCATCATCAATTGTTCTTATTTTGATAGAGCCATTATAAAAAACAGTCACAATTTCATATGGTCCCATCCACCTGGTTGTAAGTTTACTTTTGAAGTGTTTAAATCTTGAGTCAAACAACATGGCCCAATCACCTTCTTGAAAAGTTTTCCGCTTCAAAAACTTGTCATGCCATTTAGTCCTTTGATTCTGGATTAAAGTAGTTCGTTGGACAACATCTTGTCTAATTTCATCAAGTTCATTTAACTGCATCAATCTCTGTTCCCGTGCTTCATCCAAATTCAGGCTCACTTGTGCAGTAGTACAGAAAGTTTTAACTTGAAATTCTATAGGGAGAAAAACCTGTTTCCCATAAACAAGATCATATAGAGTATTCCCTGTGGTATTTCTCCACATAGTCCTATAAGCCCACAGTGCCTCCGAAATCCTATCTGTCTAGTCCTTATGATGCATTTGCACAGTTTTGGTCAAAATGGCTTCTAACACTTTGTTTGTTGACTCCACCTGACCATTTGCTTGGGGGTGGCAAGGGGAGGATTTATAGTGTTTAATCCCATACTTCTCTGTCAGTTCTTTCATTGATTTAGAGACAAACTGTGCTCCATTGTCAGTCACAATTTTAGGAGGAATCCCAAAGAGAGTAAAAATTTCTTCATAAATAAACTCTATGACTGATTTCTCAGTGGCCCTTAGCAGATATTTTTATTCTACCCACTTAGTCACATAGTCAGTATAGACTAATATATACCTCTTTTTTCATGACATTGGTGAGATTGGTCCAATGAAGTCCAATCCCCACTTTTCAAAGGGTTTAATCTTTACCTGGGTTTGTAAAGGAATTTCATTAGCAGCAGTGGGTCTCCCCATCCATTGACAGCTAACAAAACCCTGTACATATTTTTTAGCATCTTTGAAAAGTGTAGGTCAGTAATAACCTTGATGTAAGACCTTGTATGCTGTCTGCTTGTCTGAAAAATGTCCTCCATAGGGCCCATCATGATAGGATTGGAGGATATCATACATCTCATCTTCTCTTACACATTTTTTGATAATCAAATCTAGAACAGTGCAAAAGAGATCATTACCTACCCATGAATAGTTGGCACTTTGTTGTATGATCCTTCATTTTTCATACGATGGAAGATGAGCAGGTACTTTTCCTGTAACTAAACAATTGGCTATGTATGAAAACCATGGTATTTTAACAAAGACAATAATAAAATGTTCGTCAGGAAAAGTATCATCTACAGGAACTTCATCATCATTATGAGTCAAGCGCGAAAGAAAATCTGCAACCAGATTTTCCTTTCCTAGTTTATCAATTATAGTAATGTTAAATTCCTGTAGCAAAAGAAGCCATCTAGTAACTCTGCCACTAGTTATAGGTTTATTCATCAAAAATCTAATAACAGAATGATCAGTGTGAACAAAAACATCATATCCAGTAATGTAATGTCAAAATTTATTAATAGCATGAACTACTGCTAAAAATTCTTTTTCGGTCACTGTATAATTTAGTTCTGTTGGTGTTAAATTTTTACTGATAAAATAAATAGCATAATAAGATTGATTTTATTTTTTTCCAAGCACTCCCCCTAGGGCAGTATCAGAAGCATCGGTATGTATATGAAAGGGAAAAGACCAGTTTGGTCCTCTCAAAACCTGTGTTGAAGACAATTCTATTTTTAAAGTGTCAAAAGCTGTCTGACAGTGTTGATCCCAACAAAAAACAATGTCTTTGGCTAACAACTTGAAAAGTGGGGCTGCTATCTTAGTAAAGTTGGAAATAAACCTACGGTAGTAACCCGCATGTCCCAAAAAACTTCTAACTCCCTTTTGTGTAGTTAGTGGAGGTAAACTGGTAATGATTTCAACCTTTACTGGATCTACCTTGATACCTTCTAACGAGATATGATGTCCTAACATAATGCCCTCAGTTAACATCATTTTGCAGTTTTCATGACTTAAGGAAAGGTTTGTTTCTTGGCACCTGATTAAGAATTTTTCTAAGTTGTCTAAGGCTTCTTTCAAGTCATTACCATATACTATAAAATCGTCCATATATACTTCCACGCAATCATGAACCAAGTCAACTATAATTCCTAACATTGCCCTTTGGAAAGTAGTACGGGCGTTACACAATCCGAATGGTAACACCTTGTAAGCGTGTGTTCCCCATGGACAAGTGAAAGCAGCTTTATCTTGGTATTCCAAGGCTATTCTAATTTGATTGTATCCACTCTATCCATCAAGAAAAGAAAAATACCATTTCCCAAACAAAGTTTCCAAGACCTGATCTATAAAGGGAAGAAAAAAATAGTCTCTTAAAGTTTCTTTATTCAGTTCCCAAAAATATATGCATATTCTCCACTTACCTCCCTTATTTGGGACAATCACCAAAGGAGATACCCATTTACTATCAGAAATGGGATAAATAAAATCTGCATCAAGTAATTTTTGTAACTCATCTTTTACAATATCTTTAAGAGCAGGGTTCATTCTCCTCTGTGGTTGCCTTATAGGCCTAATGTTCTCTTGAGTGTAAATATGATGGATACATGTGTCAGGGTGAATTCCCTTCATATCAGCATAAGTCCAAGCAAATGCTCCAGACTGTGCTTCTAGTAATTGGACTAATTGACTTTGTTGGTATTGAGTCAAATTTGCATTAATAATTAAAGACCTTCCAGGACTGATCTCCATTGGTATGGTTAAATCTCCAACTTTCTCATCTATAAATAAAATTACGGATGATGAGATAGTTGAAGGGTCATACTGTTCTTGAAAATTTTCCGTGAAAACATAATCCAAGTCAGAAAAGGACTGGGGAAAATCAACACTAGTAGTGGCTGGAATAAATTGATCTAAAATATCATCTTCAGTTTGGTCTTCCAGTCCCCTAGTTTGACTAATGGATAGTAAAGGTTGTTCAACATCCTCATCTCCATAAGGAATTTCTAACCATAACACGTTTTTTGTTACAGGTTGAGTTGGTGGATAAATGATAAGTTTCTATAGAGAAGTACCATTTGATATAGTTAAAATACCCTCTCTACATCCTGTGAAAGCATTAGCAGTTGCTAACCAGGGTCTACCTAATATAACAGGGTGTTCCTTAATTGGATCTTTGGTTTGGAGTACCAGGAAATCCACTGGATACTCCTAAGAAGCTACAGTGGTTGTAATGCCATCCAATGCCCCTACAGGTTTAACTGTACTCCTATCAGCCAATTCCAAAATGGTAGGAGTAGGTCTGAGGAGATTATACAATTGTAGTTTCTGCAAGGTGGTCATAGACATAACATTGATTGCTTCCCCCAAGTCAATTAGAGTGTTTCCTATGGGAATCTCATTAATACAAATAGTTACAACTAGGTTCCCAGGGTTTGCAAACTTTGGAAGTAAGGGATGGTCTAAAATATAATCAGACAGCTGCCCTATAACATGTATTATTGGTGGATCTTTTTGTTTTTGACTAGGCTTCTTCAAACATAACTCTCTTACCATATTTGAATAAAAAGGAACATCTCTAATGGCCTGGAGTAATGGAATTTGAATACAAACATTTCTTAACTCATTCTCAAGATCAAATTACGAATGAACTACATGTTTCTCTATTAATAACCTTTCTGGATAAGGAGGATCATTATTCAATTATGGCTGTGCAGTTGATTGAGAAATTTGAGTTCTAGGTACTTGAGTGTTTTCTAATGCATTTGGAACCTCTTCCTCCTCTTGAACTTCTTTTTTAGCAGTTGCTTCTCCACATTCTTCTTGAATAATCACTGCAGGAAGGGTTTTATTTAAAATTTTCCCATACCTTAACTGTATTTATTGTATAGGAGTTGAATGAAGAGGATGGGATGGTATGTTATTAAGATTCGGTATAGGTTGAGTAGGAAACATTGTGGGTCGAGGGGGGTTTGGATTCTGATACTTTTGTGGAACTCGGGGTATAGGAGGAAGTGCCGGTGGTGTAAAACCGGGTAATAACTATTGCACATTGGGTGGAAATGGAGAGTAACTAGGAGGAGTATGTAATGGAGCTGTTGGCTGAGTTCCTCCATAAGGCTGTCCTCGCCATCCTTGCTGCCATGGTTGGGTTTGCGTAGGCTGAGATGGTAAATTTTGCCACATTTGTGGACTCCATGGCTATTGAGGTTGTTGCATTGGGTAGTAAAATGTAGGATTTTGAAAAGTAGGCTCTGGGTACATATTTTGGGGTTTAGGCTGCCATGGCCTTTTTGATGCATACAATTGATCCAGGGTTCATTATTAATCTTATAAAGGGATCGCAATTCTGGTAATGAAGGGCAATTATCAGTAGGGTGTTTGTTAGAACAAAGAGCACAAACTAAAATAATATTAAGGGGACACTCTTTAAGAGGGTGTATTTTTCTTCATTTAGGATAGAATATATGTAGTGCTGCAATGTCCTCTTCTTCTTGTCTCCTTTTAGTTTTCAACACATCGAATTGAGAACTAAAGGTGCCTAAAATATCAGTTTAAAAATTTTCCAACAAGTTCCCTAATTCTGTTCTTGTGACCCCACTAGTTCCTGATGTTCTAGAAGTGCGAGATGACCCTCCCTCACATTTCTTCTAGCCTTGGCTCTACTTCTAGAATATTTCCTACATAATTCAGTAATTTCTTCAAAGGATTTATGGGACACATATCCTGATGCCATGAGGTTGAGGATTTCCACATACTCTTCCAGAATCCCTTTTAGAAAAAGAGTTCTCACCGCATCTTCCTGTAGAGTATTATACTTAGACTTCTGTAGTACAAAGTTAAAGTGTTCAAGAAAATCCTCAAGACTCTCGTATTCATGCTATTGCATTTTAAAGATATAATTTTGAGAGTCTTTAGGCCCAAAGTAGTCTCGGTATTTCTTAAGGAAGGCACTCTTCATCTCATCCCAACTTCGAATAGTGCATTCTCCTAGACCCATAAACCATCTAAGTGCAGAGTCTTTAAGGGTGGCAGGAAACAGTTTTAACTTTTGTGCGTCATGTAAATAGTTATAGGTCCTACACAAGATGTCAAATTCAAACAAAAATTATCTGTATCTTTAGTACTTTTACCTTATAAAGTAGGTAATGAAGATGCTGGGATATTTCTCATATTGACATCACGTGCAAGATCCAAAATGGGGAAGCCAAAGGTTGTTTCTATTTGTCCCTCTTGTTCTACTTATCCTTCCATATGGTGTCCTACTTCTTGGTCCCTCATAACAAGAGGATTCCTAAACCAAATGAAACCTAGCCTATCTCTCTTTGGGGATGGGGTGAAATCCCAACGTTCTCTCCTAGGCTGTTGTTGATAAGGAGAATTTCCTAAAGATGGACTGTAAGGAATTGTGGTAGATTCTACTTGAGAAATCACCAAATTTTGTGTATGAAAAAAAAGGGAATTCACTCTTTCCATGTCCACAATGTCAACCAAATTGGGGTCTTCCTTTATTGGTGAAGTTTGAAGAATTTGTGGTATCTCCACAGAGTGTAACAGTTCACCTTGAGGGATCTCAGTTTCCTCTAATCCATTTTTAATTCAACAGATTTTTGGGTGCTATTTCCTTCTGTCTTCTTGCCTGTATACCTATCCCTTGGGTTAGTTAGTAGTCGGGTTTTGTTTCCAAAAATATCTGAATTGATTTTAACGTATCTACCTCTACTATCTCTAGGTCTCATAAAAAATTAACTATAAATAACAAACTTCTAATTAACAAATAAAATCAAAACACCTATGCTACAGATGGGTTTGAAGGAACCTGTTATAACAGATGCGCAGGTTCTTATGTAACATCCCCGACCCTTCAATCGGTGAAGAGGATGCTACCATACACTAACCATCTAGGAAAATTGCCCCATGAACATGAACATACATAAAAACGAAATGCTTGAACATAAAACATGCTAATATGCATAATCATTTACATACACATCAAAAGAAAACATACATTCATTCAGGGATTCAACATGTTCATCATAATTCATTAAACATCAAATATGATTGCAGAAATGAAAATAGTCAAGAATACTTATCTTATAAGGAACTCGTCCCGCAACCAGCTACGTTGCTGCAACGTTCCACCCAACCATAGGCCAGCGTGCTCCTTAATCTCTCAGCAATACTGCCACCCCGAGTTGGGCATGATCTCCCCAAGGAATAAGGAACAAGCAGGCTTACACATAGCCAAGGATACACGAAACATCCAAGTCGACACAGTAGGGTTTATCAGGATATCAAGGAGCTGGGAAGAGATAAATGTTAAGCTGGGGAGCTCATTGAAGAGCTAAGGACTCCTACACCAAAACTAGCTTGAATTCTAGGATACCCACACACACCCAACACCAGGAAATAAGTCGCTTCTCTACTACACTGTCCCTCAGGCCCTAACCCCCCTTTCCAGTTCTACTCCAAGGTTGTGGAGAAGAAATCCAACCCTCTAGCTCTGTCTGTGTGGCTCCCAAACACCCCCAAGTTTATCAAGCAAACTAATCCTTCATCCCACTCCAGTACAATCCGAAGACCAACCACTGTATACACGCACCCAACAAGCGGTTCACAACTTAGACAGGGGAAAACAACTCTTGAGTCATTCTTGGCCCTATCGTGGCCAAAACGACTCATCAATAGCCATAGTAAGCCAAAATGTGACTAAACCCACGTCAAATGAACAACATGGGGAAAAAACAACCCCCGGTCTCAACAAGGAGGCAACGGGACAATTACACAACTCGAAAATGGAAGAAGAAAGTTAGGTTCTCAGCTGGGCAGGGGAAAAACATATACACACAGAACATGAATGGATTATTCACAGGGAAAATTGTGAATGAGAACAATAGGAAGAACACAACCCGATGGCTAAATCTCTCGAGGTCCACACTCGAACGGGAGGCCACGCTTCTTTCTTTTCATGAGTAAAACTCCCATACTCAGACCTATGCATGAGGAGAAGAATCATGTCCCTACCTCAGGATAGAAAAAAAACAAAGAGAATCCCCCAACCGGCGCATGAGGATGAGCAAGAATGGAGTCATGGGAGAGTGGGAATGTTGCTTCTCTTCCCACATGATGTGAAGATGAGGAGTCTGCTGGTGGAGTGGGCACATGGGAAAGGACTGACAGTCCTACCACACACACCACTACCCATCAATAACTTCCCCAACTAACATCATGGTTTTTAATAGCTGACACATGGATTTTTCCCCATAGGCTCAAGGTTTAATAATTCCCCCTCCTTATCCTTAGGAAAATCATGCCCTTTTCATTATCGTTGCACCATCGTAGCCGGCTGTAGGTTCATTTTAATTAAAGTGGATATTTACATGATGCCAAAACTATAATGTGTCAGATGGCACGATATACCATCGGCAACGATCCCAATTGCCGAAGCATAACACAACCAAATCGATGGTGGAGCTTTTGCCTTTAGCTCCACACCACAATTAATTACAATATATACATCATGCATCTTTAATGCAAATGGGGTCAAAACCAGGGTGTGAAATTCCCCTCCCCCTTGGAATAACACCGTCCTTGGTGTTCCAATACTTAGGAATACATATACAATTTACACATCCAAAATTTTAAAATTTTGCAGATCTATCCCACGTTCAATTATTTACTTTGAACTTTTAGGACCAAGCCCTTCATTAGAGGAAATTTCAACTCAAAATGGGCCTTTTAACTTTTATTCAAATTCCATGTCATCATGTGTTAGCCAATGAAATTTCTTTAAATTTGAAATACCGTATAGGTCTTAAACACTTATTTAATATAAATTTGGGGATAGGTATCATAAAAAAAACTACTTTTTTTGTTTGTATTTTTGACATATCTCCGTGTGTTTTTACTCAAATTTCGATTGGGAGAGCTTGTTGGATGCAGAATTAAATTCCACATCCAACGAGTACCTAGTCGGCATACTTTTGACAGACCCCGCTACCCGAAAAACAAGAAATACCTGAAAAATTGTCATCATTCCGTTTTTCGGCTATTTCTTGTTTTTGGGGTAGTAGGGCCCATCAAAAGTATGCCGAGTGGGTACACGTTGGATGCATAATTTAATTCCACATCCAACGAGCTCTCTCGATCGAAATTTGAGTAAAAACACAGGGATATATGTCAAAAATACAAACAAAAAACTAGTTTTTTTCTTTTCTTCCTCCAAAATTAATAAACATTATTTTATTATTTTAACTATTTTTTTATTAGTTCATTTTAGGAGGCCCATTTTGAGTTGAAATTTCCTCTAATGTGGCTTCCATGAGCTTCTCCCACTGGTTCTCAGTTTTTGGCTCATCCCCATGTCTAGGAACTTTGTGGCTGCTACCCTCTTGATGTTCCCTCATTGGGCAGTCCTGCCGGTAATGATGTCCTCCGCATTTCCAACATCTCGCTGGCTGCTTCATCTTTACCTGCTCAATTTCCTTTGAGTCTTCATGCCTAGAACGTTTCTTAATGAACCGATTGGATGAATGCCCCATCATTGATATACTTTTCTTTCCTTTACGGATTGCTCCCAGAAGGATTTTTACCTCCTTTTGCAAACAAATAGAGTCTTGCAAAATATGGTGGTTCATCTCATTCTGTCTTTTCTGTATCTTGAGCATCTCTCCAATATTTTCTTGGGTCTTGGCAATTGTTTGAAGGAGACTTCCAGTGAATTCAAACAACTTTTGGTCTGCTTCCATGATCAATGTGCATAATTGGATTTCACTTTTCTCACCTGTGAAATGCATCATTGAAATCCGTTTAGACCAAGAATAATATAGGCATTAAAATTAGTCAATTAATTGCCCAATTGGCATGGCAGTCCAAGTCTTCTCAAGGAGACTTTCATACTTTTCATGCCTTCCCAACAGGCACATGAGCTCATTCATGTCCATTCTTGGGCAGGGAATTAACTATTCCAGCACTCACAATTTATTTTAAGCAAATAAACACATTCTATTCTCAGTCATACATGCATTCAACAATCTTCTATTTTCACAATGCATAAGTATATATATATAATCAGAATATGAAAGAGAGAGCAACATGATTTCTTCCCCTCTTTGTCTTGTTCCATTCTGGAACTCACACCACCACTGTGGTTTTCATGCTCTTAGCCTCTTTCACTTCACTATGAATGTTGGACCAACCCTTCTTGGTCATGACACTTAGTGTCTCTGGTCTATTCCAGACCTCTCAACCATGGAGTCTCTCCACATGGTTTGTCTACAAGTCTTGGCTACTAGGACCTTCACAATCCCACTAGCACCTTTTTCATTATCGCTCATTTTGAGCTCTTCAGGACAGTCACATGTCTGTATGCACCCCTAGGATGCCCTCATAGTCTTTGCTCCTAGTGATACCTATATTCAAACATTGAATAGATTCAAATGTTTAGTTTATTCTCATCGGTTCGTCTCTAAACAAGAGTTAGAAGATTATAACCAAACCATATACACAAGTATATTCATAAGCAAGAAGCTGCAAAATAATCCAATACTTATCTGCATTGTGCATTTCCTCTCTGGTCCACAGGGTCCTGCTTCGCTTTGCAAGCCTTGGGATTGCCTATGGACTTGGATGTTAGGTGAGCATAGAGGTTGCTCCTCAACATCAAATAATTAGTGTCCAGCTGGCACACCTTCACGCCGACTGGGAAGTAACAAATCAGCCAAGCCAACATAGTTGGGTTTATCAGGCCATCAACAAATCACATGCACTTATATCAACAATACACTTATAACAACAATGCACTTATATCAACAACCAATTAGCCAAGCCAACACAGTTGGGTTTATCAGGCCATCAACAATAACACATGCACTTATATCGACAATAAACAACCATTTCTAGGTCTAGGATCTACTATGGATCCCTAGGCATATAACATCCCTATTTCAGTGACATCTTCAGCACATCCTTTTATACATATCAACCACAGTCAAGCCAACCTACAGTTGGGTTTATCAGACTGTCTAGCCAAGCCAATACACAATTGGGTTTATCAGGCTATAGGCAGTCAAGCCAATACACTTCTAGGTTTATTAGGCTACTTAGCCAAGCTAGCTAATAGTTGGGTTTATTAGACTGCAAGTAGTCAAGCCAACACCGTAACATCCCCACAATCTCCACAAGATCTGTTTACCTTTAGTGTACAACACCAAACTGCATCTGTTTATCCTAGAAACACAAGCAATATAAGCAAACTCATCAGCGTTATTGCTCTAAAACTGCAATCATTTTTCATATCATTCACTATCAAGTATTGAGACACCAGTAGTGCGTCCACTCCCTAGGGTGTAGTCAATATTGAAAACCCTTTCATGACTCGACATTGGGAAAAGTGTGCACCCCTTTCCGATGTGAGCCATGTAGGCCCTATTCATACTCAAGCAATCTGTCATAATGGAAATAAAATCAAAACATGATCTGCATGTGGAATTTAACAATTTGACATGCAAATTATTAGCTAGGGTCACAGAACACTTATCCATTTGCTGATGCAGTATTGCTTCATTAAGGAGGAATGGGGGATCCCTTCTCTGAATTGAAAGTCCCTCAGTTTTCCATCCCAAATACTTTCACATTCCCTATCCACACATGTCTTACCGACATAATCTATACCATCTCACTCATGTTGCTTACCAAACATGTAGTGCAGATGGGACATTTCCAAAATTTCCAATGGAGTTTCACCCGAAACACATTTCCAAGACAGGGGAAACTCTCCCCATGAAGTTTGGCTATTGGAGGCCATCACACATGGTCTTCTTGTAGCGTGTACCCCTGGCACATTCATCAAGTAGCCAAACAGTCAATCAATATCTACTAATACAATCCAAATTTGATTGTTCCATAACCAAGCAATGGCATTAGTAATTAAATTCAATATGAATTTACAACTCTGTCTACTACAGAAATTGATTTGCTTAGCAATGAGGTGATCCTCATTTGTTGGTCTCTTGTAAGCAGCACCATTCTTCCCATTGAAATTTTATGCTTACTAGCATAACATGGACATCCACTTACAACACGTCCTCCTGACACAATTCTACGCAAGCCAACAATGATTAGTAGTTATCAGCAATTTCTCAAATCTGAAATTTACAAATTCAAATTGACAACTCATTCTGCATACAGACTAATTTCACAGCCATGAGACTCTTCTCATGAGGTTTGGCTCTTTAACAGGGTATATTTCAGCCTTTGTCATGGTCTTACCCATATTGCCATGCCCCAACCAATCTACTTGAAACCTGAACTTCAATCAGCCAAACACTTGGTAAGTCTTGATGCATATAATTTTTCATTGCTGCAACAATTACTGAAGCATTTTCAGAATTATATAATTCAAACACTTCCAGCTGTTAGCATATCAATACCACCAAAACTCATTTACTTCACGTGAATCATTATCTTATTAAAATTTCAAGGTATAGTCACATGATTTATGCAATTTAAATGAAGTGTTTAGATACTCCTTAATTCACAAGCATATCATTTGTACTACCTTTCCCTTCCATAGAGCATTTCTGGAAGCCAATCGATCATGACTACCCTCTTCATGCACTTCCTATCCTACATTCATAACAGCTCTTGAAATGGTTCTAGAATTATCATCAATTCATCATTTGAGCCATTGGTTAGTCATGATAAACAAGCATTATCTCGATGCATTTTCAACATCCCCATGCCATAATTTCTAGGTACACTGGCTTATAAAATATAATATAGTTAGCAAGACATGGTTTAAGGGACTTTCCTTTTCAAAACCCTCATATTTGGTTGGAATTCCTCTTCCGCATAATAGTTGGTTCGACTTCATGGTATTTGCTATCTCTAGGCATGCAATCCTCGGATTGTCCATATTGACAGCAGCACAATTATTTTCAGCAGCCGCTAGTACTTTTCTTCTCCTCATTCAAATTTCGGTGATTCACCTTTGTTCCCTGCTGGATAAGATTTCCAACACCTATCCACATGTTCCATTCCAACCTCGGGTGTGAAAACCACACCCCTTCTAAAATGATGATTTTCACCAAAATTAGGCAAAACACACAACTGTATTTTGGTCTGGAATGCTAACTTCAACCACCTAAGATTTTTCCTTTTTAGCCCTAAAATCCGCTGAAGAACTGCTGAAAATATCACTGAAAAACTGCTGAAATCACTGAAGAATCCCACTTGAAAAACCCAAATTTTCTTTTCCCCCCATCAGACCTCTTCCCAACTAAAATTCCGACACTTCAGCGGTCAAAACAACTAGTTTTCTCTGCTTCTCATTGGTGGTCTGTTCATCTATTTTTCTCTGATGTGTCAGACCCATAGTTGTCTAAGCTTCCGAACTTTATCGGTGATGCCAAGGACTATTGTATATCAGTCATTGGAACTATTATTCGCTATGGCAATGGCGAGGAAACTAACTCCATAACGATGTATTGACAATTGGAAGCACTCTTCATCGGGTGGATAGTTCCTTAGGGGGCCGCAACGGTGGGAAACAAACCAATTGTGGGTTCCGTGGACCATAAAACTCATCGACAGTCTCATCAACTATTTTCCTCTAATGTATCGGCGATTAGATCCACTAATCCTCTCCACCGTATCGACGATTCAAACAACAAACTCTTTTCGCTGCGTCGGTGACTGGAGCACTATCGGCAGTTGAAGACTCTAATCGTCGGGGTTATAGTCCAATTGACAGCCGCAATGATGGAATCACAAACAACTAAACTTTTTCGACGTCCATTAAGACAACTAAATTCTCTCAACACATCGACAGACCCATCAACTAATTTATTTCGACGTGTCGGCGATCCAATCCTCTAATCTTCTCCAATGCATCGGTGGCCCAAACCACTAGATTTTTCCGATGACATTCATTGGCGGTCTCATCAACTAAAATTTTCCGATGTTTTCCATACTTAGAAAAAAAAAATTCAAAAAATTTCCTTCCTTGTTTGCCACCACATCGGCTCCTTGATCAACTAACTTACTCTGTTGTTTCGGCTTCCTTCCGGTGAATCCCTCCGCATTGGTGCTCCCATCCACTAAATCTTGCCATCGCATCGGTGCCTTCATCCCCTATTTCTCGCCGATGTTTCGATGATCTTCAAGAGATCTCTACCAAAACTACGGCTCGGACTTCACTTATTTTCCATCGACGTCCATCGCCGCATCAGCTGCTTCATTGTCTAATTCTTGCCAACGTTTTTGTGGCTCAACCAACTAATTGTCATCGATCAATCAACTAAACTTCACTGATGATTTCCTTACTTAGAGAATTTTCTGAAAATTCTCTTTTCTCCTCCGTGTCGGCACCCTCATCCACTAATTTTTGCCGAAACTTCCTTTATCTTCCGCCGATGTATCGACACTTTCAACATCTAATTTTTGATGATATTTAACTTAAACGGAGCCGACATTTCGGCATTTTCCTCATCTAATTTCCGCTGACGTATTCATTGATGGTTCCATCCACTAAACTTTGCCGACGTTTCGACGGTCTTCGGCTGATCTCCGCCAACACTGCGGCTAACTCATCAGCTAATTTTTGTCGATCCAATCAACTAATCTTTGCCGATCGCCGATGGTCTCAACACTTAGAAAAATTTCCACAAATTTTATCTTTATCCACTTCCTGCCGCCACTATTTCGGCCACTTCATCAGCTATTTTCTGCCAATGTTGCCGCCGCATCGGTTGTGCCATTGACTAAATTTCGTCGACGTCAATGGTCTGTATCAGATGGCCTTTTAACTAAACCAACCGATGTTTTGGAATTTTCATCCATAAGTTTAATATACCGCTTCAACGGTCTTCAGTTAAGCTGAGTCGACGTTTCAGCTCCAACTTCATCTAATTTTTTCCACCGAGGTCTGTGTCGGATGATATTCTAACTAAGTTTTCTGATGAGCCGACGGTCTTGGCACTTAGAGAAATTTCAATTTTTTTTTAAATTTTCATTCTGTGGTTCCGGTCGAGTGGCCTTCGTCTTAGGTGATTCGATGCATCGGTGCGGCTTCAGACTAACTCCTCCAATGATCCGATGATTTTCACACTTCGACAAAATTTTACACAAAAAAGAAAAAATCTGTCACACACAGATTTCCTCTGATTTTTGCTGGGTGGAGGGAAACCTTCCTCTGCTAGCTGATTCATCACGGCCCATTCAGGCCCATGATGCAACCTTTGATCTGATACCATTCTGTAACATCCCCGACCCTATGACTGGCAAAGAGGATGCTACCATACATTAACCATCCAAGCAAATCGTCCCATGAACATGAACATACATAAAACCGCAATGCTTGAACATAAAACATGCTAAGATGCATAATCATTTACATACACAGTAGAAGCAAACATACATTCATTCAGGCATTCAACATGTTCATCATAATTCATTAAACATCAAATATGATTGCAGAAACGAAAATAGTCAAGAATACTTATCTAATAAGGAACTCGTCCCACAATCAACTACATCGCTGCAACGTTCCACCCAACCATAGGCCAGTGTGCTCCTTAATCTCTCAGCAATGCTACCACCCCCAAGCTGGGCATGATCTCCCCAAGGAATAAGGAACAAGCAGGCTTCCACATAGCCAAGGATACACAAAAAAGCCACGGCGACATAGTAGGGTTTATCAGGCTATCAAGGAGCTGGAAAAATTTGAATGTTAATATGGGGAGCTCATTGAAGAGCTAAGGACTCCTACACAAGAACTAGCCTAACTTCTAGGACACCCACACACACCGAACATTAGGAAATCAATCCCTTCTCTGCTACACAGTCCCTCAGGCCCTGACCCCCCTTCCCAGTGCTGCTCTGGGGTTGTGGAGAAAAAATCCATCCCTCTAACTCTGTCTGTGTGGCTCCCAAACATCCCCAGGTTTATCAAGCAAAGAAATCCTTCATCCCACTCCATCATAGTCCAAAGACCAACCAATGCATACTGTTATAGCGGATTTCACCACTCTAGGTGAATCACACTTTGTATGGCCTTCCCCTATCCCGCTGCAGACTCTTTAGACCCCATGGACCATATTTTATCCTTTGATGTTTCCGTGATCATCCCTAAAACTATATAAAAGATTATATACATGGATTTTTCCCCGATAACCGCGTACATAAGCGGGTTTGACCCCTATAACCGCGTACATCAGGATGTGTGCATAGTCCAAATCCTTTTGGAGTTTTCCTTGACATGGATCCGACTCATTTGACTCCTGGCCTTCCATATGCCTTGAGATCACTCGGATTCGACCCTTCATTATCCCTTGTGAAGCTATATAAGGAACCCCTTGGTACATTGAAGGCATATAGAGAGATTGAAAGCAACGAAACTATAGTCCATTGTTGCAAGAATTTATGCTTGAGTCTGCATCCCTTTGTCCCTTTGGAGCACTGTTGTGTTCTTCCCAAGCTTGCCTTTTACTAGTGAGCTTGCTATCTAAGTGATGGAGGATTGAGGTGGTGGAGGCCCAAGTGGGGGATTCAGTTTCTCTGGTTCGCAGACGTGCCGTCAGAGGTTGTATCTATCTTGTAATCTCTGATTTATATTAATAAGAACTATCTTTCCTTGTCCAATGATGTGTATTTGATTGAATATTGTATCCATTGGAATATATCAAATGATTTTACATTATTGATTATATATGCTAGAATAGATCTAACACCATGATATATAGTATGCTTGTCTTGTTTACTTGTTGTTGAGGAAGTATTATATCAATTCAAGCTAAAGATTGGAAAGCTCAATGGGGATCTACTTCAACTGTCCGGAATAAGGTACGAGGTCTGATATTTTAGTGTTAGACATTTTATTTCTATTGCATATTGGGAAAGATTGATTTCTGGAGTCAAAGCTATCTGTTGTGGTACCCCAAGCCACAGGAATTTCTCTCTGTAACAGAATTGGTGACTCCACTGGGGAGTTCCTAGTAGTTATCCTTTGGGGGTAATTTTCTCGGCATTCAATGTATTTGAATTGCTCTTTCTCTCTTGTTTCTGTGTCAGGTCTGGGGGCATGTATGCCTGGTAGAGTCTGATTGGAGTGAAGTTTGTCTCAGCCTGTCTATTTTCCTTGTTTTTTATGCACCTTTTCTTCCTGTATGCAGGTTTTTGATTTACAGTCACGTATACACACGGTTTCCTCTACGATTTCCGTGTATACACGCGGGTTTACTGCGAACAGTCGCATATACCCTGGATTTTTCCCTTTTTGTGGAAGTTAATTGGTTGTTGGGTGAATGCTATTAGTTGCTGAGTCTCCTTTGGCACTACCTGAGTCTGTTTTGACCTCTGGTTCTGATTGGAAATGTTTTTTTTTAGCCTAAATTTTTTTTTTTTAGGTAAGTTCTTGTCATGGCATTTTTGATTTTTTGTTTGAGATTAGTGCATTAGAGTTCTTTTACCTTAGTTCTTTGCTTGGATGCTATCGATGTGTTCTTGCAGAGTCTGGGGGTGGTAGAATCATTCTTTTGCTTTTTGCATCTCTTATATTTTCAAAAAATCCAAAAACATTTGCTTATCATAATGCATTGCATTTTTCACTTTGCATTATACTTACATTAGATCTAGATTTGCTTTGGAGTACTAGTTAGGACTTCATATAGGAAAAATTTGCATTCATCATTTGAAGAATAAATTGTGCATTTCACGTAGTAGCATACCCTGTTTACATGGACACAATGCATTTTCATTGACTGTTACGGTGTGCATTTTACTTCTGTTGCGTCATAACACTACTAGTTGCACGACCATATCCTATTTTTGAGTAATAAAGCCAACTAAAATCAACGCTAATTAAAATGAATTACACTCTTTTCTTTTCTAGGGTGCACCAACAAGCTTAGGTTTTAGGATCTTGGAATAGTTCATTATAATTCAATTCTCCAAGATCACTAAACAACAACATCTAGGTGTCTGTCCAGGGAGTGTGTGAAATCCTTGGTATAACCATCATTCTTAGGATCCTCCTCTCAAACGGGTGTTAAGCACGAGGCAGTGTGAGCGGTTATTGATTGGGATGACCCCTAGTCATAACTGAGTAGCACCGACGATATTTCCAGGATTGTATTCGTATCTGGGGGCTCTTTCGAGAGTTTCAGGCTTTGCTACCCTGCCCATACGGTCAATCCCTCCTGCGACTGTCTGCCTGAGATTTGATTATATTGAGGTGACCTTAGTGACCTTACCTAGGATATTGAGGGGGTACTTGTAGAGGTTATTCTACATGTGTCCCGTCCAGGTTGGGGTCAGATAGCACAGTCGCTATACGCGTTGAAGCTGAGGGCCACAATAATTGGTTACGTACCTCCGCTTGTTATGTATGGGAGTCTCAGGCCTCTCCTAGGTGAGACATACCTGCTTCATTCAGGAGCTCACTTATCCAGCCCTTGTTTGCTTGCATTTGGATTTATATTTTATTAGTGATTGCTCTGTGCACGCTAGTTGGCCTAGGGGTTACGTAAATAAAGAGTCTTTTCTTTTTGTTGAGCCATTGTGGATTCGAGTGCGGTTCCGTGCCGTTCTTGTCGGTTAGCAGGACTTTCGCCTTCCACTTCTCCTCCTCCTTTGGGAGAGGTGCCTAGACTGTCCAGGTGGACAATGTCACACACTGATTCACACACCATGGAGGATCATTCAGAGACTATTCCTGAGCCACCTCCTCTCCTTTATGTTGACGATGGGGAATTTACTCCTACATACGATCCTTCACCTGACCTAGCTGAGTTCGGTCCTGTGATTTCCCAGATAGGATATTTGCATGATAGACCTACTCACTCTAGGGCTGATTCCTTGTTGACACATTATCGGTATGGAATGCCGAAAGATGCTGAGACTCACTTTGACCCTCCTAGCACTAGCTACGGTAGTTATGCTACGACTAGTTTTCCTATGCACAATTTGACATTTCATGTTGAATCCAACTTTGAGCCTAGCACTATGCCTGGGGGCAATCCCATTCCTTACCTTGCGGAGAGGTTTGGGAGTAATAGTCACATTGCACCTTTCATCCCAGTGGTGGAAGCTCCATCGCATCCCCCTCCTAGGTCTAGGGTTAGTGATCCGATTAGGATACCAGGTCCGAGATGGGTGACGATAGGCACTAGTACATATATTATTACTGAGATTCCTTCGTCCTCGATTTCGAGTTCTTCAAATGTACATCCTCCACCTTATCCGCGTGGTCCCTCGAGCCAATATATGGCTACGATTCAGGTCTGTGTTGCGGTTACTAGACCAATTGTGTCTCAAGTTCATATATCACCCGCTGCTTCGGGAGGCTATATTCACCCCTCTAGTGGTTAGCTTGTTACGTCCAGGGCATATGTACCTACTTCGGGTATGTATGTTCCCCCTTTCGGAGCTTATATTCCTACCTACGGAGTGTCCCATGGGACATCGCATGCGATGACCTATGGACCTTATTACGGTCCGTAGTATGGACAGGTTTCTTCACCTTATGGAGGCAGGTATCAACAACCTGCTTACTCTCCTAATTATGGATTCCTAGCTCCTACTAGTCAAGGTCCACCTTACTATGGTACTTCCATGTCACCTTATATAGGTCAGACAGGAGGAGGACACTATGGCCAAGGCCATGGTGGTGCTCAAATCTATGTGAACCAGGGAGCGGTCCATCGACCTCATCATGCTAAGCTCCCTTTCCTAGTGATGCTCAACCTTCCTGACTTATCGAGACTTATGAATGATCTCGTGGCTCATGACCTGGCTTGGCCGGCTGTCCCTACCAAGCTTCCTTCGGACATACCTAAGTTCGAAGGCAAACCGGGAGAGGATCTGAGTGAACACATTACCACATTTCACCTTTGGTGCTCTTCAAATTCGTCACATCAGGACTCAGTCCGCTTGCAACTATTTCAACGCACCCTTACAGGGCCTACTGTGAAATGGTATATAGAGTTACCAAAGGGAGCCTTTACCTTGTTCAACGATCTTGTGATGAATTTTCTTAATCACTTCCAGCTACCAGTGCGCTATGACGTTGGTAATGAACTCTTGTCGACATTTTGGTAGGATAAAGCCACCCATATTTCTGATCATATTCAGGAGTGGCGTAGACAGAAGAGATTAATTAAAGCTTTTATACCACCGGAGTTCCTGCTCGAGTGGTTCCTCAAGTCTTTATTGCCATATATCGCGAAGGATGTTTCTACATCTGGAGTGCAGAATGAGGAACAAGCAATCTTTAGGGCGCGGGAACTGGGCTTGATTTATGCTCAATCCGGTTTGTTGTATGAGATTATTCCCAATGCTCCTCATTCTAGTTTGGATCCCAAGGTTAAACCTGGACCACATGCCGATGGCATTGTGGGTTGTGCAAGTGCGAAGCCTACAGATTCGGTTGCAAAACAAGTTAGTCAATTGTCGCTCAACCAGTCTGCTTCGGGACAAGCTATGGCTTCGTCTCAACTCACCCAAACGGTGAGTGTACTTTCTGTGCAATCGTCGGACCAGAAGGGTAACCAGCAACCCAGACGGAATAAGAAAAAGGGTAAGAATAATAATCGAAAGGGTGGGAATAGGAATGAGAATGCTTCCGATAATGACAAGAACGGTCATAATGCTGGTGGGGACACAAGCGAAACGTAAGGTTAAATTCCCTTGCAAACTATGTAAGGATGATCACCTCACTTACTTATGCCCTAGAATTGATGAATCCTCGAGACTCTTAGCACAAGGCCCAGCTGTGCTAACGAACCCTTTACCGCATAACCAGAATATGAACTTGAAGTCCCAGGAGCAATATAGTGAGAATGATCCACCAGAGGCTAGCGCTCGTGGGTGCATTAACATGGTCCGTGCTGCCAAGGTTGTGACTCGTACGAAATATTATGGATTGTCACAACCCAACCCAGGCAAAGAACCCGATCCACCAGGAAATCCTTTGCGCATTGAGAAACCTGCGGCTAAACCTGAAGCTACACCTCACATTCCTAAGGGGGTACTTAAGTGCTCGGGGCATAATCCAAATGCCAGAGCCGCCCAGAATTATTCAGTTGTCGAGGATTTGGGCCATACTCCTTGTGCGATGTCTGCATTGGAAGTGCTTCAGAGTTGTCTTTCGTAAAGGAAGGCTTTGCTTTCTACTCTTGGTGTGAACGAACGGTGATGATTCTTTCTCAGTGATCAAATTTGAAACCGCAGGTCATCAGCCTCACTTGCCCTACTATGTGTCGCTTTTGGTACACGTAGAATGTCTTAATATGATCGTCAAGCGCACTGTGATTGACGAGGGTGATGCTGCATCTGTGATGTCTTTGTCCTGTTGGAAGGGTCTTGGTTCTCCTGAGTTGTCGAAGTTAGTGACTATGTTAAATGCTTTTGATGGGAGATATTTTACGCCGCATGGCATCATTCCATCCCTTAAAGTCCATTTGGGAGGGAAGACCGTTGCGATAGAGGTTGAGGTGGTTGATGCACCCCTCGACTACAATCTCTTGCTGGGTCGGAACTGGATGTATAGTATGCAAGCCGTTGCTTCTTCCGTGTTTCGCATTGTATGCTTTCCTCATAACGGGAAGATTGTAACGATTGATCAAATGACATTCAAGAATTCCCTTGTTACTGCATCTTCAGGAACTTTGATTTTGGTCGTTGAACACTCTCAGCTGGCAACTAGGAGTGTGGGTGTAGGCATGTATCCATCCCTCATGGGAAGCTTTAGTTGTCTTGCACCGGTCCTCATGATAGGATCTCGTTCCGATAGGGCTTCGACTTCTACAACCTCAGTGTCTTTTTGCACGACTCATATGGGCGATCCTTGGATTCTTCCTACACTGAGTATTTCCAGTGAGCCTGTTGAAACCAACGTGCCGCTTCCTACAACCATGATAGCTTATCAAGCCAATCTTATGAATGTTATAGAGCCTTGTTCTTCCTCTTCATGGATGAAAGAGGAAGATCCCTATGTGCTACCCACATGGGAAGTACAGTCTTCTCATGCCCACGACTGCCTAGATATGGTTTTCCCTTCAGATGAAGCAATTATCGAGTCCATGTTGGGCGTTGAGCCGCCATGGGAGGAACTTCATCATAGATCATATTTCCTTCCACCGCTTGACCGTTTGGAGCATGAGGATTATAGGGAGATTCTTAGTCAGAGAGTTGGTAGTCCCATGATTCCATTAAGCTCTCCTGGTCAGATGGCTGATGGGAAAATGGCGAACATATCTTCCACGATTTCTATCAACATCTCTCAAGATCCTGGCACCATTGAGAATGTATATATTGGAGCAGATTGTTCCCAGGATGAGATTCTTGAAAATACCGAGCTATTCAAGGAATTTCGTGATAATTTTGCTTGGTCTTATGATGAGATGCCAGGTATTGACCCTCAGATTGTCGAACATGAGATTAAGACTTACCCCAACACTAAGCCTGTTTGACAATGCTTACGTACTGTGAATCCTAGGAAAGCACCTGCCATTAAGGCAGAGATAGAGAAGCTGTTGAAAGCCGGTTTCATCTATCCCATTCCCTTGACGGAGTGGGTTTCAAACCCCATTCCAGTGGATAAGAAGCAGGGAGCGATCCGAATATGCACTAATTTCCACGATTTAAATCGTGCCTGTTCTAAGGATAACTTCCCCACACCATTTATAGATCCGATTTTGGATGAGTGTGCGGGTAGCAAGGTGTTCTCCTTTATGGATGGGTTTTCCAGGTATAATCAGATCCAGATTAAACCTGAGGACCAACACAAGACTGCATTTATTTGTCCTTGGGGAACGTTTGCATATCGAAAGATGCCTTTTGGCCTTAAAAACGCTGGAGCTACATTTGAGCGGGCAATGACCTTGATTTTCCACGATCTCAAGTCTATTATTGAAGTATTTTTGGATGACTGCACTGCTCATTCTCGTATGAGAATGCGTCATTCCTATCACTTGAGATTGGTCTTTGAAAGATGCCAGCATTATTCAGTTAGATTAAATCCTCATAAGTGCATCTTTTGCATAAAGTCAGGTTGTTTATTAGGATTCATCGTTTCAAAGGAGGGCATAAGAGTCGATCCCTTAAAGGTTGAGGCAATACTTCAGTTGTCTCCCCCGAAGAATATTCATCATATTCAGTGTTTGCAAGGTATGGCAAACTTCTTACGAAGATTTGTGGTCAATTTTGCCAATTTGACTAGAGGCTTCATGCGTCTCTTGAAGAAGGATACTCCCTTTGAATGGGATGAGCGAGCCCAGGATTTCTTCGATGCACTTAAGTGAGCCCTAGCATCGGCCCCGGTGATTAGTCCTCCGGATTATAGCTGATTTCCTATTATATGTGGCCACATCTTTAGAGACGATTGGTATGGTATTGGTTCAGGAGGATGAGGAGCTCCAGGAGCATGTCATATATTATCTGAGCCGAAACCTTATTGACGTAGAGATTTGGTATTCTCATGTCGAGAAGCTTGCCTTAGCAACCATGCATGTGGTTCAACATTTGAGACATTATATCCTCCTTCGCCAGACCTCAGTTGTGGCCCATGTCAATCCGTTTCAGTTCATCCTCACATGAAGGATGATTGGGGGAAAGTATAATAAATGGATTTTCATCCTGCAAGAGTTCGATCTCGAATTTGTTTTAGCAAAGTCAAAGAAATCGTTAATTTTTGCAGAGCTTATATCAGATTTCCCGAGCGAGGCTGAGACATCGCTTTGTGAAGATACGTTTGTTGATAAACACATCTTCTTAATCTCGATGTCTGACCCATGGTATGGAGATATCATAGTATATCTACAAACACAGAGGACCCCTACTCACCTCTCGCGAGATGAATGATGACGATTACATCATGTCTCTAAGAACTACCTTATAGTGGACAATACTTTGTACCGCCGTGGGGTAGATTCCATTTTACGATGTTGTTTAACTCACGAGGAGGCTGAGGTTGTGCTGAATGATTGCCATGGAGGGGCTTGTGGTGGTCATTTATCTGGGCTTTCTACAGCTCAAAAGATTCTGAGAGCGGGTTATTTCTGGTCGTCGATCTTTAAATATTGTTTTGATGCGGTCAAGAGGTGCCACCCTTTCTAGGTGTTCACACGAAATATGCGCTCGAAACCTGCCCCGTTACATCCCATTATCACCGCCGGTCCCTTCAGCAAGTGGGGGCTCGATTTTATGGATTGCAGCCCAGCTTCAGCTGGGGGCACCATCATATTATAGTGGCTGTGGATTATTTCACGAAATGGGCTGAGGCAATGCCTATAGTAAAATCCGACGGTGAGATAGCCGCTCACTTCGTATTCAACCAAACCATTACTCGGTTCGGGATTCTGAGAGAGCTTGTCACTGACCATGGCTCGCACTTTCAGAACCGTATGATGGAAGAGTTGGCATCCAAGTTAGGGTATAAGCAGGAGCACTCCTCTTCTTACTACCCCCAAGCGAATGGACAGGTTGAAGCAGTGAATAAATCACTTAAGTCCATTTTCCAATGAACCATTGCACAGAGCAAGACGAATTGGCATATTATGTTATACCCTACTTTGTGGGAATATCGAACCACAGTTAAGACTGCCACTGGTTTTTCTCCATATCAGCTTGTGCATGGAGTGGAGTCGATATTTCCGGTTGAATGCAAGATTCCTTCATTGAAGCTAGCTGTGGAACTCTTACCAGACACTTCACCTTTGGAGGAGCGTTTGGTCCACCTCGAGCAACTTGATGAGCAACGTCGAGATTCCTTGGTGGCTCTAGAGGTTAATAAGCATCGCGTTAAGGTCCAATATGACAAGTATGTCCGTCCATGAGTGTTTAGTGAAGGAGACTTGGTCCTTTTGTGGGATCAATCGAAAGAAGCCTTGGGGGCATGGAAATTTAATTCTATGTGGCGTGGTCCTTACGTGGTCAAGCGTGTCTTAGAGAAGGGTGCCTATGAGTTAGTCTATTACAAAGGCACAGCTTTGGCGGAGCCTAGAAATGGGCTCTATCTCAAAAAATACTATGCATGATCTTTAGCCAAGGCTGCTTGTTGTATATTATTGTACAGCTTTGCATAGTTAGGTCTTTTTATTATCGTGATCGGGTTTGTGATTAGTTTCCGTTTCTTGTGGCAAATGTCAATGGAATCTTACACCTACATAGGATTCACGGATGGTGCAAGCCGTCACACTCAACACTCAGCCTCTGCTGCTTGGGTGATTTATACTCCTATGGGTCAGGTACTGTCTTCAAAAGGTGTATGTCTATGGCCATCTTCCAACAATGTTGCTGAATATAGTGCCGTTATTGAGCTTCTATGGGATGCCATTTCGCATGGTGTTCTATCTCTTGAGGTACGTCTTGATTCAGAGTTAGTAGTGTCACAGCTCAATGGTTTGTACCATGTTAGAGATCCGACATTATTGAGAAGATTCTTATGTGTGAGATTGTTAGAATGGAAATTTGACAATATTACATATATACACATTCCAAGAAATGATAATCAAGTTGCTGACTCATATGCTAACTACGTGTTAGATTGGCATTTGTTTCATTCATAATAAATTAATCATAAATATTTTTACACATGTAAATAAATAAACCGATCACCATAAAACCTTTTATATATCAAAAATGTGGTAATACATAGTGTCATATACAAAAGTGGAGCTTTCAAAGCTTCCATCATATAATACACGGTAGTACAAAATATATATACTCCCGGGTGTCTAATCCTGTGGAGGGGGAGGGTTGTGATCATGATACGTCACTACGGCTCTAGCTAGCCATCAGAATAAACACACCCATGCGCGTGGCACACCCACCACTTGTTGCTGGATGGCCTTAGGCAAGTCCTCGACTTGCGCCATGGGAACCCTGTGAATCAGTTGCATGAATTTGGTATGAATTCCCTGGAACGTTCGCTCTACATCTGCACCTGTGATGTCATCCCATATTCCCCTCCGTCTATGATGTGGGAAGCCCTCTGGTCATCGTGGTCCTACATCTGCACATGAATGGTAGATGTCACTATGTGTTGCCACACAAAAACATGTCTTTTTGATTCCACATAATCAAGAAAATACAAAAAAATTAAATAACTTAAAAAACTTTAAAAAGAGTGAGAGTCAAGATTCGGTACCTATCTCTCCGTATGTCGATCCTGGTGGCAATGGCATGTCCAGATCCCCCTGGAAATCTATCCCTCCATAGGGGTAGTCATCTATGGCAACAATCTGTCGTCGCCACCATGGAAAGAAGTTAGCTGGATATGGGTTGGCCACCCTACCACCCCCCAGTCTATGCATAGCATCTTCCCAATGCCGTTGGGCCAGATCTCGAACCCCGTGGAGAGGAACGTCCACTCTAGGGCTCAATCCTGGAACACGCTCGAAGAAAAACATGATCAATATGCTGCTGAACCCAAATTTTCGTATCCTACCTGCCTTACACTCACTGAGCTGGTGTTTCATGTTGCTCAGTAGTGTAGTACTCCAGTCATATATGGTCGGTCTCATACACTCCACCGCATAGTACATCAGTGGCCGTAAGGCCTGATGGAGTGAGGATAAGCCTGCTATCCTACCCAGCGTCAGTAATATGTCCTTTAGGCCCAGCACCTGTATAGCGTTGGTGGGGAATTGACTTCCCACCTTCTCAGTATCTGGGTAGTAGTACACAGCTACGTACTCATCGATAGTAAGCCCACCGCTTGGCCCACCTTGAGAACGAAGGTTCACCACCTCCCCTCGTCTAGATAGACCTGTGATGAAGTATATGTCTTCCACCTCTATAGTGAGAGACATCCCATCTATCCTGAAGGACTTTGAGTCTGGATCCCAATAGTTTACGATAATCTCTAGTAGTCTTGGTTTGGCCCTTAAGCCATCAAGGCACCAAAACTTGTAGAGTCCGCATCTTCTAAGAGCTTGTTGAGCCATCACGTCAGCCCTTACAGCTTCCTCTAATTCACCATGCTTGCGCTCTCTCCATTCTAGCACCATCCTGCAAGAGAAATTGCCATTTTGACCATTAGATTCTTGTATATTTCCTTGCGCGGCGTCATACGCGACTATTTTACAAACAACCACGTATGTACACGGTTTCTAGCCTCTTTTCCGCATATAGCCAGCCCTATACATGGAAAAAGCTTCGATATCCACGTGGGCCGCAACGCTCATATAGGGATGACCTAAACTACCTCATTTTTCCATGAAAATCAACAAAAATTATATTGAAATGCATGAGGAGAGCATGAGTAACTACCTGGAAGAAATGGTTGTGAATTCTGCCAGCTGGATCTCCTGGAATTTGCAGTTGAATATCAAAGCTCCAATGGGTAAAAGTTTCAAATGATTTATATTTTTTACTATTTATAGAAAAAATTTCAAATATTTGAAAATTTTTACCCCCTTTCCTATAGTTTTGACAGTTTCTAACCATTTTGGACCATTTCTGACATAATTTGTGATGTAGAAGACCATTTTCAGTGTCGTTTCAGCCATTGGATTGACCCGTTCATACTGATCTCAGGTATAACATCTATACTGGCATATAGGTTAGGTTCACCACTGTTTGCCTTTTTTATGACCTTATGACCATGTCACTATGACCTTAGGTACGGACCCACTCTATTATGTCATGGAACCTTCTTGTTGCTATAGAAGTGGCATGATGTGAGTGGTAGAGCTTCACCTTACATGGGTACCCTAATTAGAACCTTATTTGCATTTGGTGCCCATGCCGATGTTTTCTCCTTTAGGGTGTGGGAGTCCGTTGTATAGTACTGCCATGACATTTCGCAAGAGCCTCATACTCCTCTTGATCTTATGCTAGCCTTTTTCCCTCTGGACTCCCCTTATGTCAAGTTGTGAATGCATTATCATGATATTTTCCTGCCTTATTGAGCTTTATGCCGGCTCCCCTGACATTGCGTTTCAGCCATATAGCCCGAGCTTGTCTCATGTCTAGCCATGCAGAGCTATTTTTATATCCTTCACAGCTTGATTCCCTTTTTACCGGGAGGAGATTTTCCCCCGAGTGTCGATATCCTACACATGTATCCTTGCATTGAGAATATGTATGTTCCATTGCTTGGAACTAGTTTGTTTACCCTTATGACACTCGTCTCCTCCTAGTTTGTAACTATAAAGCTAGTTTATTCTTTTTTCAAGCTTTTCAAATAACTGAAAAATTCCAAAAAAATCAAAAAACCAAAAAGCCGGACAAGGAAAGATGTTATCTTTTGGCAGTTCTCGAGTCGTGTCACCTTCAAACAGAGCACTGTATATCACATCCATTGGTTGGGTTATAGTTTGACTTAGGAGCTATACTCATTATCTGAGTTTATATCCACCAACTGGTTAAGCTTGCAGTCCCTATGGAGCCTCTGTTGATGCCTCCTATGTCACAGAGATGTCCCAATTTGTATATCGAGTCTATGCTGCCTTCATTCAGTCACCATACGCTATTATTCTCTTGTTTGAAGGAATTTGAAACCTGTGTCAGCCATTCCTCAGTGATCTTGACTTTGCATGTCGGCCATTCCCGGTACAGTTACTGGTTCGTGCACTTTATGATCGAGTCCTTCCACATTAGACAGCTTTGCTGAGTACCTCGTGTTGGATGATGGGGGATGCCTTAATTCCCTCCTTCCAGCTGATTTCATCCCATCGACTTCAGATCATTTATTCTTGGATTGGAATCTAGAGTCCTTTTGAGTGCCTTTAGACTTGCAGTCATCAGTGGCAGGTTCTCTCGCCATCGATAGTTTCTTGGGAATACATCAATGTCCCCTGATCGATCGATTCTCTTAAGTGTTCGACCTCAACACATCTATTCACACTTGTTAGTTTGCACTCTAGTACCTTTATTCCCATTATCATTATCAGTGGGTAATCTCGCGTCTGTTAACGGTATACATCAATGACTGGTAATCAGACGATGGACTACTATGTTTGACCTCGACACCTCTATTCACATAGTAGGACATGTACTCGTAGCGGTTTGTGTAGAAGACCTTCCAGACTGGTGGCATCTCTTATATGCTACCTCCTTGATCGTGCCAGTGTTCATGAGATTTCAGCTTTCGTGACTTGATTCCAGTGTATGTCAGACATTTCCAGCCACTATGGAGATCTTGATCTATTGTATATCTTCAGCCATTTTGGAGATCATGGTCCTTAGTATATCTTCATCATGGAGATTCTGATCTATGTATATTGTACATGGCGATGACCACATATGTGATATCATGTATTATGCCTATTCATGGCCATTGTACTCTTATGTATCCGGGACTGCTATATGTACTTGCAGTTATATGCAGAGTTGTATCATTGTACTATGCTGATTGGGTGGCTAGTCTTCCATTTGGGATCCTTCATCACTCCACTTCTGGGATGGACTTATAATGTATTTTGGCCATCGTATGACCCCTTTGACCTCACACATTAGGGGGCATATGTTATAGCGAATTTCACCACTCTAGGTGAATCACACTTTGTATGGCCTTCCCCTATCCCGCTGCAGACTCTTTAGACCCCATGGACCATATTTTATCCTTTGATGTTTCCTTGATCATCCCTAAAACTATATAAAAGATGATATACACGGTTTTTCCCCGATAACCGCATACATACGCGGGTTTGACCCCTGTAACCGTGTAGATCGGGATGTGTGCATAGTCCAAATCCTTTTGGAGTTTTCCTTGACATGGATCAGACTCATTTGACTCCTGGCCTTCCATATGCCTTGAGATCGCTCGGATTCGACCCTTCATTATCCCTTGTGAAGCTATATAAGGAACCCCTTGGTACATTGAAGGCATATAGAGAGATTGAAAGCAACGAAACTATAGTCCATTGTTGCCAGAATTTATGCTTGAGTCTGCATCCCTTTGTCCCTTTGGAGCACTGTTGTGTTCTTCCCAAGCTTTCCTTTTACTAGTGAGCTTGCTATCTAAGTGATGGAGGATTGAGGTGGTGGAGGCCCAAGTGGGGGATTCAGTTTCTCCAGTTCGCAGACGTGTCGTCAGAGGTTGTATCTTTCTTGTAATCTCTGATTTATATTAATAAGAACTATCTTTCCTTGTCCAATGATGTGTATTTGATTGAATATTGTATCCATTGGAATATGTCAAATGATTTTACATTATTGATTATATATGCTAGAATAGATCTAACACCATGATATATAGTATGCTTGTCTTGTTTACTTGTTGTTGAGGAAGTATTATATCAATTCAAGCTGAAGATTGGAAAGCTCAACGGGGATCTACTTCAACCGTCCGGAATAAGGTACGAGGTCTGATCCTTTAGTGTTAGACATTTTATTTCTATTGCATATTGGGAAAGATTGATTTCTGGAGTCAAAGCTGTCTGTTGTGGTACCCCAAGCCATAGGAATTTCTCTCCGTAACACATACACACAACCAACAAGCAGTTCATAGATTAGACAGGGGAAAACAATTCATGAGTCGTTCTTGGCCCTATCGTGGCCAAAACGACTCATCAGTAGCCACAGCAAGCCAAAATGTGACTGAACCGACAACAAACAAACAACGTGGGAAAACAACAACCCTCAGTCTCAACAAGGAGGCAACGAGACAATTACACAGGACAAAAATGGAAGAGAAAAGTTAGGTTCTTAGCTGGGCAGGGGAAAAACATATACACCCAGAATGTGAATGGATTATTCACTGGGAAAATCATGAATGAGAACAACAGGAAGAACACAACCCGATGGGTAAATTGCTCAGGGTCCACACTCGAACAGGAGGCCGTGCTTCTCTCTCTTCATGAGTAAAAATCCCATACTCAGACTTGTGCGTGAGGAGAAGAATTGTGTCCCTGCCTCAGGACAGCAAAACAACAGAGAGAATCCCCCAACCAATGCATGAGGATGAGCAAGAATGGAGTTGTGGGAGAGTGGGAATGTTGCTTCTCTGCCCACGTGACGTGAAGATGAGGAGTCTGCTGGTGGAGTGGGCACGTGGGCAAGTAATGATGGTCCTACCACACCCACCAATACCCAACAATAACTTCCCCAACTAACATTGGGGTTTTTAATAGCTGACACATGGATTTTTCCCCATAGGCTCAAGGTTTAATAATTCCCCCTCCTTATCCTTCGGAAAATCATGCCCTTTTCATTATCGGTGAACCGTCGTAGCTGGTTGTAGGTTCATTTTAATCAAAGTGCATATTTACATGATTCCAAAACTATAATGTTTCGGATGGCACAATATACCATCGGCAACGATCCCAATTGCCAAAACATAACACAACCAAATCGATGGTGGGGATTTTTCCTTTAGCTCTACACGACGATTAATTACANATAATGTTTCGGATGGCACAATATACCATCGGCAACGATCCCAATTGCCAAAACATAACACAACCAAATCGATGGTGGGGATTTTTCCTTTAGCTCTACATGACGATTAATTACAATATATATATCATGTATCTTTAATGCAAATGAGGTCAAACCGGGGTGTGACATCTTACCTCTCGTCCTACCGCCCCTTCTCCTCCAATTTGCAAAAACTAATCACACCAAAAAGAAACAACCAACAAATCAATAGAAAACAAGAAAAATACCAGCTTACCTTAGAGCAACTCCCTGACAATGGCACCAAAATGTTGGGTAAAATATAATCAATTAATTTACCTTAAATTTAATTATTGACCAGGACACGTAAGCTTCGATTTGCTACACTATATGTGTGGGGTAAGATAGTTTAAAGCTAATTCCTAGGGTGACTTCAATCTACTCACATGCAAAGAGAAAGGACATAGTTCATAAAACTAACTACTCTCTCTTGAGCAACAAAGATCAAAAGCTGTCAAGTCTAATCTAGGAAAAAGAACTAATCTCTAATTTCTGTTTACAATCCAAATAGGAAAATTTTAAGTTTACCAAGTTCAATTAATGAAATCTAAATCAATTTCAAACCATACTAACTTTTCATCTATTTTCCAAAATCTCCACACACCAACAACAAATCTGCCTTTAATTTTCTAACTCTTAGAATCAAAGCAACTAAGCAATCAAATGTTCTAATCTTAAAGGAGATCCTACTGTCAGAAGAGATCTTAAATCTCAAACTTACCTACAAAAGAAATGCTATTTGGTCAATATTTAATGTTTCAAACAATTCTAGCATAACTTCTCTATGTAATAAACTCTTCTTTATACACACTAGAGTTCTAAAACTGCTCAATCATAAAAAAGAATCTATTCCAAGTACAATAACTCTTCTACAGGAATTAGAATTTTATTACCTTTAAGACTACCAACTCTACTTCACACCAACACTGTCATTTACACGATAATTAATGAAATAAATTTACCTATTCATTAATAAAAGAAATAACACTGCTTGAACTGTATGCTTATAAAAGTGAATTGGAAAAAGAATATTCAGACAGAGCTAAAAAATAAGGCTTTAGCGCATCTACGTTTCAACTCAATTCAATCAAAATGAGAGGTCTAACATTCATCATTAAATTCCAAAATAGTTATGCTAAGCCTTCAAACTAAATCAATCTATGGCTAAGAATGGATGAGAAGATGAATAAAAGAAATCAAAACATACTAGAAAATACACAATTTCAGATATTAACAGGTTGCAAACTCTCTCTCTCTAATTTCATCCAAATTCCTCACAACCTTTTAAAAACAATACATATTCTAAATCTTTTATACATAAATTCTGAAAATGCTAACCTTCTCTGGCCAGAGGTTCAATCACTCAATTACTGAATCCTACAACATGATCTAGCTACTGGAAATGAAAGAAAAAGAAATTCAGATTTAACATGCTTAACTACTCTTCCTATTTCTCTCATACCTACAATTTACCAAATTAAATATGCAAATAAAAGCTGGGATTAATTATGAATTAAATACTTTGTCTACGCATGCTCATTAACATAAACAATTCTATCTACACACATTTAGTAATACAAGCAAATCCAACGCAACCATATATATATTTCCAATCATGAGTCTTGTAAATCCTGTTTATTTATTTATAAAACTGCAGGCATACATATAAAAGCAGTATCATGGAGAAATGATGTATGAGTTTGCTTACAATAATAGGAATAAAATGGAACTACACATATGTAACAAGGGTTTAAGGTGGGCCCTACCTCCAACACTTCTAAATATGGAACTGAAGGTTTAAAGTAAAACAAAGTAGTAGATTAACAACTTGAAATCAGATTTTTTACAGTATATGATATCGATCCTTTTATGTTTTTCACCTACATATTTATAGCCCAAATTACATCACGGGTCGAGCACTGAAAAGGGTCGACCCTACCCAAAATATCTACGCTTATCCAGGAGGATTAAAACAACTAACAATTGATCCAATGCAGAAAATAGGTTAAGACATCAGATTTGATTTGGATCCTTTGCAAATCAGCGATCAAGTAGCTTGGAACCCGCACATTGTTTAAGATTAGGGCCCACGATTCTTGGACAGAGCAAGGCTTCATAAATCCAATAGGTAGCTCACGGTCGATATTGAAACGATTGAATGTAGAACCCATATGTTATTTCGAGCAATTAAATCCCCCAGATATCTGAACCAATTGATACACATGCTCAGTGAGTGCCGGAACAGGTGCGGGATCGAGCCACCAGGAAAAGAAGGTAACTGTGCGGGAAACAAGACTTTGACAAGGGATCAGCATTTTTTAATCATAATATAGAGTTTTTAGTTATAAGTTGAAATCCATCAAAATGTTAAACAAAATAATGAAAATACCAAAAATTTACCTGTTTTAAGAACCTTGGGATATAGTCCTTGAAAATATATATTTGAACATAAAATATATAACAAGATGGAGTCAAAGATGCCTGGTTCCTTATAAATTCGAACTCGAAATAGGGTAGTAAGCAAGAAAAACAGGAGGCCATTAGTCACTATTAAACGGTTTCATCAAGTTGATATATTCGAGATTGGCATGCACCATGTCAACATGCAATCGCTCCAGGACCCATATCGCCAATGCTTAGAGACGCAATTCATAATATCAGATGAAGATGTTGAATAAATCATTGATTAATGGATAGATGAATGGAGCATCTTGATTCCAGAAGAACAACCGGTAAAAGAAGAAGAAGAACTATGACAAGAGGATTATCCACCGCTAGATGAAGGACATGAAGAAGAACATATGTAGGAAGATTCAGACCCAACACAGAGTCATTCCAGTTCAACTCCGATAGAACTGGAGATAGAAAAAAAAAATACTCTTAGATGGAACATATAGAGTCTAGGAGGAATAAGAAGAGAAAAGTTGATAGAAGCGCAAATACCATCAGCCTGGATAGTGATGACCTGCAACTTATGAATGAGGCAATAGTTGAAGTTGTGTAGACAAGCTTCAAAACCATATAGGAGTGACAGATAGAGCTTATAGGTACAGTTACCGATTTACTTAAACTTTTGTGTAAAGTTGTCGAGGATGTTAAATTTGTTGTAGACTATCCATCCCCAAGCATTGAGTCGCAGGGTCCACTAGATACTTCAGAAGTATAACCAAATCGAATAGCATTTCTAGTTCCACCAATAAGAATGTAAGTATTAGGAGGAGTTCTCGATCTAGGAACTTCATATTTTAATGATGTCACAAAGAGCATAGGCCAAATAATGATAGACTTCTCGTTGATGGAAATGGATTAAGTGTATGCAATGTAGACTGTTGCAGCTACGGAGATAAAAGTGCGAGAAGGCGCACTAGTTAAGCAAGGAAAGGCCACAAACAAGTGTTAATAAGATGAAACTAGCAGTACTAGAGGATGAGTAGAAGACGAATACATGAGAAGAAAATCACCATAGGCTTGACAAGGAAGTAGCACTTGTTTGCACAAACTTTCCAGAGGAAGGAATAATAGAGGAAATGGGGTCAAAAGACAAGGTTTCTCGACTTGGAGAAATTGCAGAATACCTACGAAATAAAGTCATAGAGCTAGAGGTGTAGGTAAGAACAAGCACAACCCCCGAGGTGTTGGACGAATGAAGGAAAGCAGTAATGGAAGCTGCGCAGAAGATTGAAGAGGAAGAAGCAACATGTGATAAAGTTGTCAACTAAGTATCATAGGCTTGGGAAGCACTCATAGATGATGCAGAGTTAGAGAAATTCAGAAAGAAGCTACCGATATTTGAAGTAGATGTGAACCAGATGAAGAGCGCAATGAAAAAATTCCCTTAGTATAAATGTGAATAAGGTAGCAGAGATGAAAAAATTGCAACAAAAGGTCACAATGTTGCACACACAATAGCAACAATGCACATATAATACTGGAGAGCTGTAGGCTGAAGCTGAAAGTGTTACAGGAAACATTCATCCTATAGATCAGAAGGTGCAAGAAGCAGCAGAAAAGGTAATTCCAGAACATATCAATTCCGAGATTGTGGAGCAATTGAGGAAGATGGAGGAAGAAGTGCGATAGGAAGCAGAGAGAGTAACAAATATATTAAATATTTTCAAAGATAAGTCGGCACAAGTGAACAAATAGAGGAATAAGCTTTGTGTGGCTTAGGATGAGCCATAGGTGAGTGTTGGGGGCATGTTCGAACGAGGGAAAGGTAAGCAAATTTCACTTACAATTATTCTTAAGTATGAAAAGAGATAAGGAAAAAGAAGAAAAACGAGTTGCGATAGAGGCCACGACAAAAAGAAGGAAGGACGAGAAGAGGAAGGAAAATAAGGAGAATAAGGTACAAAAGAGGTAGATAAAGAGGAAAGGGTTAAGGAAAGAATCAGTTGAAGAAGAGAGCCGCGACAGTAGAGAATCCACGATGGAAGAGAATTTGTGTAAAAAGAGAATCCATGATAGTTGAAGAATCCACAATAGAAGAAAAGTCACGATGAAAGGAAAGGACATGGCAGAGAAACAATGCGACGGAGTAGAGCCATGTCAGAAGGTGTGCAGTGGTAGAATGGTTAAAAGTGACAAGTCATAAAGATCGTGAGTATGAGGTCGGCTAGAGACGGTGAAAGCTGTACATATTAAGGTATCTTTATAAGTCAGGTCATTAGTGTTTACTAACATATGTCGCTAAAATAGGAAAGATAACCTATTGTCTAAGTGTAGGAAGTTGGATGAGCGGAAACATGTAAAGATTCTGTAAAGAGTCTATAAAATGAGGAACCCAAGTTTTATGCAGGTTACGCTATGATTGTATTGTTTGTTAGTTTTTTGTAAGTGCATTTAGTAAAAAATCTGCATTTGAGTGCACGGAAGTGTAGGAGAGACTGATTCGATCCAAGCTGTGTGCGGATCAATAGTAGAGTCAAGTAAAGAAATATCAGTGACATATGATAAGAGAGCATGAGAGGAGACATAATTATGTATATATAGGCAAGGAATATCTAGAAAAAAGTCTTCAACTTAGCGCGTAGAGAAAAGGTGCCATATATTTCTCATGCCATATGAAGATAACCTTTGTGGTTTTGTCCCGGATGGGTTTCCACATTAGATTCTATGTTATATGTGTGAATGTTGAATGTGTTCAAGTCATTTCCATTTTCATTTTTATTTTCTGCATTTACCCACTAGCAGGAACCTACCCTTCTGTCCTATAGACATAAGGGAGCCATTCCTGCCCTTGTAGCAAGGATAAATCCCTGCTACAGAATTGGCGAACATACCAGGTCGATCCCACAGGATCCCTGGTCCAAATTTTTAATTTTCAAGTTTTTTAATTTTTTGCCCTAGTTTTCAAAAATTTCCTATTAAATCCACTTTAAATTCAGTTTATTTTCTATTTTCAGTACTGTCAAAGCCTCTGCTAGGAAAAACCGTGTCATATTGGCCACAACACAAGTTACTGTCGGCCAGATCTGACTCTGCCTCACAAAAAACCCCAAATCCGGAGCAGGGCGCTCTTATCAGGGCCAAAAGTGAGGTGAGGGTGCACTTAATGGGAAAATAGGTGCACCTAGGGAACACTTAATCCCCTAATAAGTGCGACTTCAACCCAGAAACTCAGTCCGTGACTGTTTCTGCATTCTGTGCGACCCCCTCACCTATTTCTGAAAAAATCTTGCGCCCCCCTTGCCAGATTTGATAAAAAATGTGCAGCCTGTCAAACAGAAATTCAATTTGAGTTTAATAGATCTTAAATTTCAATTTCATAGGGACTGTGAGTGTGGCTCAGCCACCTCTGTCCAGCACTGCAAGTTAATTTCAGTTTTTGTTTCAATTTCATGCAATTTATTTTACAAACAATGTGTAAATTCCAAGTAAATGTTAATGGCTTTATCAAATGAACCTATCCTAACTAAAATCAACCTAAAATTAACTGTCTTGCTTCCCCTTCCTCCTCTACCCAGTCATCACCCTCCGGGGTATTCTGGGATACGACGAAGGGCAAGCTCGTATAGATCTAGGAACTCCACTATATTGTTCCAAACCATTAAAACCAGATGACCTAGAAGGTAGAGGGGGTAGAGAAGGAGGGATTCTCATGGCGCTAAGCATCCTCCCTATTGACCAACCTTGCATCTGGGAGGTGACCTAAGGATCTACGGATGGGCTTAGTCCCATTTTGTTCAGAGCCCAGCACCTTCTCTTGGTTGAAGAGGAATATCAATGTGAGGTAGACATCTAGTTAGGCCATCAAACATTCAGGGTTAATAACTGTATTTGTTCACAATTTTTGATTATTCAATGCTTGCATACACAAACACAATGACATGAACTCTATCATGATGAATTCATAAACCATTTGCAGCAACCAAATACCAGAAAAACAAACAAACAAATACACCATACTAACTAATCAACCCAACTCAGTTCATGATGCTGAGTGAGCCTTAAAATTTACCAATTTACACTAAGTACAAAAAAATCTGCAGTCTTTGAGGACATAAGTCCCTGATTGCTTCAACTGTGGGAAGTACTTGGGATTTTCCCAGAAACTCATTATGAGGAATACCATAGGAACCCCAAAGTAGTTGGCCGCTGAGAGGAATTGCCAAGCAAAACGGGCAATGACCCCTTTCGATTGAGTAGAAACACTTGTGAGTAACAGCCAATAGGAAGCCACTGAAACTAGGTTCCAAACATCATTCCCACCAGTTTCATACATAAAAACACAATTTATCCTCCACACTCTTCCTCACACCTAAGAGGTGAACCACCACCATTTGGAACACTCAATCGACACCGTCGAAGCCAATCTTAGCGATCTCCCACACCATTAGAAGGCCACACAGCCTCTGATTCTGATTCAGACCCATATCAGTTCGAACCAGACCTACATACTGCACCATCAAGTCCCATGGCTAGTGCAAATCCAGATCCATTTTTCGGCATAGCCATAGCAAGTGGACCCATGTCCACATCACAACCTATAACCCACAATCTGGCAAGTGGCCCAAGCATAGTCATGCAGAATGTCATCAGTCAGCTGCCACCACCTATAGTGGCCAGCCAAGCTGGCCCACTGACAGCACATGGGGGTAGTGGCCTTTCCACACACACTGCCCCTCCTACCACATGGGGGCAGTGGACCGTCCACTTACATTGCCTCTACTATCATACATGGGGGAAATGTCCCCACCACTCATACCATCCCACCCAAAACACTTGGTGGCATTGGCCCATCCGCAATGGTGCCACCGCTGTTACAAAGAGAAATTCCTATGGCTTGGGGTACCACAACAGAGAGATTTGACTCCAGAAATCAATCTTTCCCAATATGCAATAGAAATAAAATGTCTAACACTAAAGGATCAGACCTCGTACCTTATTCCAGACGGTTGAAGTAGATCCCCATTGAGCTTTCCAATCTTCAGCTTGAATTGATATAATACTTCCTCAACAACAAGTAAACAATACAAACATACTATATATCATGGTGTTAGATCTATTCTAGCATATATAATCAATAATGTAAAAGCATTTGACATATTCCAATGGATACAATATTCAATCAAATACACATCATTGGACAGGAAAAGATAGTTCTTATTAATATAAATCAGAGATTACAAGATATATACAACCTCTAACGGCATGTCTGCGAATCGGAGAATCTGAATCCCCCCCTTGGGCCTCCACCACCTCAGTCCTCCATCTCACGATAGCAAGCTCACTAGCAAAGGGCAAGCTTGGGAAGAACACCACAGTGCTCCAAAGGGACAAAGGGATGCAGACTCAAGCATAAATTCTGGCAACAATGGACTATAGGGACAAAGGGA
>LPNX010663299.1:125270-188863 GCA_001517045.1 Pseudotsuga menziesii | reverse complement strand
AATAGGAAACAAAGCTGGATTTATCCTCCTTAATTTCTGTCTGAAAGGTTTAACATTTGGTTTTAAAGGCACTTTATGCTGTATAATTCCAGTATCATATATTTTCAAATCTTCATATGACCAAGCAAAAACATCAACATACTCTTTTAACAACTTAATGTACATGTTCCTCTTCTCTGCTATGAGTGCTTTTGAAATCTTCACCATTCGAGGATGTTCAGGGGTGCCAATATTGCAGTCCACCACATTTTCTTTGAAGACTGTACAACAATTTTTAAAGGTGTATCATCTTTTGAAAATATTCTCTCTAATGGCACCAAACCTTTAGGAATGAAATTACTTTTAAGTTCAATAATCTTGTGACCAGCAATCTCATTTTCTGCAATATCTTCAAAATCTTCAACCTCATCATCTTGTTCTTGATCAATTAGGGAATTGGAAAACTCACTTGTCAGCTGTAAAAACCTTTTTATTTCAATGTCATCTTCAAAAAATTTCCACTGCCTTACATTATCAGGCACAGAATGTCTATACCTAACCTCAATAGAATATTTTAGCTATGTTGTTTTGGGAATCCTAAAATGTGTGGCTGCTAGTGCCAGAGAATCATCAGTTTGGTTATGATCCCTAGGAATATAAGTGATGTTAAAAGCCACAAAATAATTGTCTATCATATCCCATACTTCATTATGGTACACTTTCAGCAAATCTTGTTTCACTAGATAGTTGTTCCTCACCTACTGAACAACCAACTCAAAGTCGCCATATACAGAAATCTGTTGAATGCCTAAATATTTTGCAGCTTTCAAACCAAACAACAAAGCTTCATATTCTGCAGTATTATTGGTGGTAATAAATTCCAATTTATACATTAACTTTACTATTTCACCACTAGGAGATATTAAAAGAACGCCTGCTCTAGCACCTTCCTTATAGGATGATCCATCAAAATATAATTGCCAAAGTTCATCTTCTTGTTCCCTAGTGAATTTTACTGGCTTTTCCTTTTCAACTTGTAATAAACCAGCAGTATTATCATCATCACTAAAATGTAGCATACAAGTACCCAAATCCTTGTCAACAACATACAAAGGATGATTTGCAGGGTTCTTGTCATCTGTCACAATATAGGCAAATTGTAACTCTCTATATAACCTTCTGTTTTCTCCTCCAAATACAGGAATAGTAGCATATGTTAAATCCATCTGTAGTGTTCCACCAACTTTCTTGGCCCATGATCTAGAGAGGAGTAGTCCAAACTTAGGTGTAATGTCTTCTACTACCACATCCATAATCACACTCTTCATCGATAGATGAGCTAAACTAACAACCATATCTTTAATCACTCATAACCATTTTTTAGCTCATGAATCAAAAGCATACAAATCATGATACGGTTTGGTTATAATCAAACCTAAAGCCTCCATAATAGCTTTTTGCATTAGGTTATGGGATGCTCCTGAATCCAAAAGACAATTATGTATCATTTGTTCGTGAATAGTTAGTGTGATGTAAAAAGGAGGTCATGCACTTGCCTCATTTTCAGTTTTTTCTGCCAAGGCTGATCCAATAAAGATTTTAGGAATTTATTCTTGTAAATTCACTGTATTAGAGTGAGGCTGACTATTTGTTGAACCAATCATTTTCAGAACTGAATTTTTATAAGAAGGATTCTTCATCAACTCGGTGAAAGGCATAGGGATCTTGATTTTGCCTAATTCATTTTTCAGGTTAAAATTCTGCATAACTTTATTTACCTCTTCAACTTCTAGATTCTTCTTTTGTTTATCCTGAGTTTGTTTTTTCTCTAACACAGGATCAGACTGCTGTTTAGGAGGTACAACTACCTTTTTCTTTAGATTCTGAACTACTTGCTTTGGACCTGACCTCAAATTTAAAGTTTTCTTTGGTTCAGTCTAGTATGTATCAATAGTTACAACAGTCACTTCAAGATTTAAATAATTTTATGTTTCAAACATATCGGCATCATAATATTTTGAGTTTAAAAACTCTTCTTTAGTGACAAAACCCTCAGTTAACTGCTCTTCAAAATAATTCATATCCTGGTCTGTATCCTCAAAGAACACTTCCTCTTCAATTTATTCTTCATCAACTACATTATTCTGAAGTGGGGGTGGTAATTTTTGATCCTCAGTTTCTCTCCTTTCTCACTGAATATCATTATTTATTCTTTCTCTGGGAATGAAACGAGGCACAAAATGTCTTCTGAATTGGTTTGGATTATTAGGGTTTCTATCACCCTCTTGAATAGGTTTATTTGAATTCTTCTCTAATTCCAACTTGTTTAATTTGTCTGTCAAGATCTTAACTAGCTTGGCAATTTCATCAATTTTGCCTTCTGCAAAGTGGGATGTTGAAACCTCTGGAGTTGCCTCTTTCTTTCCCTTCATGTCATATATCTGCTGAGCTATATTTCCCTTCAATCTATTAGAAGCTAATATATTGGACTCCACTTCTAATGTTGCATCCTGCATGTTTAGTAAAGTAACAGGTCTTCTTTCTCTTAAAAGTAGGAAAAATTCATGATCAAAAGCATTGGCATATGTGAGTTTTGCAGATGTTTCTGAAGGTTTTATCTCTGCAGGAATTCTGCCATACATTTTATTGAATCTCTTCGAAAAATCAGCTATGGTTTCATCCTTCTTTATCCTAAGGGCTCCAAACTCAGTGATGTAAGATGTGTTATCCTTGGTATCACCCCATTGTCTCATGAAAAGGTCCTGAATCTCTTCTATGATAGTGAAAGAATTTGTAGGAAACTCCCTGAACCATTTTCTAACCTCTCCATCAAGACTCTGTACAAACATCCTCATCCATACATCCTTGGCCTCAATATTCTGATTGTCAGCATAGTTGAGAAAAGAACCCCAATGCTCCTCAGTTGTAGTTTCACCTTGTCCATTAAACCTAGGCAGGTATTTTTGGTAATCACCCATAGTAAGTACATTCAAAGGCTGAGACAAAACTAAGGGTGCATACCTAGCTACCACCATTCGGTCCATCATGTCTAATGGTTGATTTCGGGCTGCCATCTTTAAGTTAACTGGTTTAGGTGATGGAAAGACTTGACTAGAACTTGGCTGAAATGGATTTTTACAAACTTTGAGATGGAATAAAGAAATTTTTCCAGGAGATATTGTCTTTTCTTTCTTAAAAGATTGAGGATCAGTGAAAACTTGAAATTACCAACATGAATTGTAGGCTTCAACCAAGATGACTCTTGTTATTCTCCCCTCAGAACAGGAAAAGGTGATGAAATATCTAACTGATTAGGGTTACATAGGGCTGGTGATGACTGAGACCTTCTAATTTTCCTAGCTATTTTCAATATCTGTTCTGGGTCTGAAACAACCAGCTGTAAAGGTGAACTAGGTCTGTTTCTTGTTCCAACTCCCTTAGTAGCCACTGTGAAATACTGGTGAAAAGTAGTCTTCTAAATTTGCTGGTTTAATTTCACCTCTCAAAACCAGTGAAATGATAAGTATCCCATGGAAAATAGGTTTTCAACTTTGTCCCCAGCAACAGCACCAAAGATGTTAGTGCCAAAAATTGTTCCTAGACTACAAGAGAACAAGCCAACACAATCTCAATAAACACAATAAAGTAAAATAGGTTCTTTCTAGGGTTTTGGTTGAACAGTTTGAAGACAAGAGGGAAAACATTCATAAGACCAAAGCAAACACTAAATCATGAGCATTTGAATGACTGAGATGTATAGCATATAAACGATAATCCAGCAGAATAAACACAATACTGAGTCTCACCCATAGTTAGCAAGCATTTCAAGCATCAAAAAATTAAACAGGAAATGAATATACCAACTGAGTAATTAACACAAATTAGAAATGAAACCAGTCAATAATCATAAGGGCATATAGTGCATATATTTCATAGTTCAGTAATAAAAAACACATAAGAGTATTTACACTTAGCTCATAAAAAAATCATGATAGCCTCCCCTTGTCAACAAAAATCGAACCCTTTGTCCTCTTTCAGACTTACATTTATCCTGTTCTTTCAAAAACAGTTGCATAACTGAACCCTAACTACTTTTAGGTCATCTATCGAATAGTTCAATCTAAACTATCATTATACAAAAAATAAAATGATTTTCCAAACTAACTAGTAACTACTCTTCTTAACTAACTTTACAAGTCTTTTGCTGCTTCAGCTAGTAAAGCAATTCCCTCCAAGGCCTGATTTTTCCTTCTATCTTTCAAGTGATCTACCTCCAAGTCTGCAATCCTCCCTGTTAGCTCCTCATTCTACGGTGTCACCTCCTGGATAGTTTGCTTTAGCTCTATGAACTGATTCTTTGTTTGCCTTTTCGTTTTAAGAGCTTCCCTAGAAACTGCAATCAATTCTAGGTAATGACTGTTAACCTCTTCCAAGTCTTCTCTAAGTCTCATGTTTGCAGTAACTAATCCATCATTAGTTTCATGCATATATTCAATTTGATGGTTGTATTGTTTAATGCTTCTTTGCAGGTTTTCCTTTTTAGAATCAATACATTTGTCTCCTGATATTGTTTGCATCCCTTCTAGTGTCCATGGGATTTTTAGTTTCTTATATATTTCTCCATCCTCCTTCATAAGCTCTGTGGAGGTCACAGGAATCTGTGCATGTTCTTCAGCTTCAACATTGCAGTGAACTTCTTCTTCAATTATCTCTCTTTTCTCCATACAGGAACTCTTTACATCATTTTGCTGTTGTTCCTGAATCATCTGATTTTGAATCTCCATGAAAATGTTAGAGATCTTAGTATCAGTAAAGACAAATTTATCTTTTAACACTATTGGTTTTTTACCTTTCATTACTTCTTTGCCGTCATCTTCACTACCATCCAATTTCTCTTGAGATGATGAATCTTCTATTACTGTAACCTTTTCCTTAGCTAGTTTGGGATTTAATAACTTCTTCATGTTTAACCTAAGCTTGTTCTTCAGCCTTGCCTTGGGTCTCCAGACTGCTCCAACTTCTCCTGACATTTTTAGAACTTTTCCTTGATGAGTTATTGAAGCAAATTCAACAACCTTCACTCTTTTCTTTCGTGACACTGTCTCCTCTTCAGACAATACTGTAATGGGGCTCTGCTTTTGTTCCTTAACATAATCCTCTTCACTTTGATTTGATTCTACAGGTAAAACATCTTCCACTGGCTCAACTTCTTTCATCTCTGACTGTAAAACTTTGCTTTCCTCAACACTAACTCGCTGCCCAAACTCAATGTTTTCATTTTCCTGATTCGAAGCTTCTCCTGGTTTATCAGCTTCTTCATCTTTGACTATCACTTTCTTTCTAAGTTTCTTAATCAAATTCTGACCCTTATCTACCTGTCTCTTTTGAGACTGATCCTCCTTCTCAGTTTTGAAACTTGACCAAAATAAGAAGTATTCCCATGTCTTCTCTCTTTTATGCAATACAGTACTCATGATCATTTTTATGAGCCCATGGTGAAAAACTGATTGTTTTGTATGATCTTGGTGTTCTTTCACCCTACATGACATCTTCTGTAAGCTTTTGAAAAAGAAGAAAGGAAGATTCATTTTAGATTCATGACTGAGATGTTGAAGGAATCTAAAATGATACTTAAGCATAAAGGCAAATCTCCCCTCATAGGTAACATAGCTTTGTAATATTTTGACAGGCTCAATCCACTCAGGTTTAAAGTTTTGAATAGGAACACATTTTCCCCAGTCTGCTACTACACCTAGAAGCAGATATCTCTAAGCATCAAAGGTGAAGGGAATCTTTTTGAACCAGAATTCTCCCTCATCCAGAATTCCTGTTGCTTTTGCTAGTAACTCCTTGGTTAGTTTGAACTTCAAAGTGTTGAAAGACACTACATCCTTGTGTAAACATTGAGCAAACTTGTAAGAAACCTCTAAACGATAACCTTCAATATTTTCAAAGAACACTAACCATCCTGCCTCTGCAAACAATTGTGCACAATCTGGAAAGTTTTTGACCCATCTTAATTCTGAGGGTTCTGCCCTATTGGTCTTTCCACTCTTTTTCATTTTGAAATATTGTCAAACAGCTTCTATAAATACAACACACTCTGACTATCCTTTAAGTTGGACAATACTTTTAACTTCATGACTGAGCATCCATAATTTAGTATCAATTAGGCTTAACAACTAATAATCTGCCCTCAATTCAGTCATTAATATTCTGTTTAGAAAAACCCCAAATTAATAAACCTTGGAAATCAGTTCGCATCCTACCTATTACAATGACAATCCAGTTGTTGGAATCCTATTCTCTTGTCTGTCAGGTGTCAAACTGCATGCCCCAATCCTCTCTGACCGTTTTGACACTCTAGACGACCGCTCCCTAGAGCCCTAATTTTACTTTGTTTCAAAATTCTGATTTTCAAGTACTGATTTTTCACCACGATCTCCACCTGCTCTACGTGCATTTCAAGAAAAACGTGATTCGAAACACCTTTGTATCATTATGGTCTACTATCATTATTGCCTCACTTCTGCAATAAACCACCATGATTCGCCTTCATGATGATACTCACACTTGTCACAGTGATTAATATTTGAATGCCATCATGGTATCTACATCTCCCATCACTAACAACTAATCTTTCCTAGCATCGGTGATCGGAACCCCAAGACTAAATGTTGCCGTAGTGTCGGTGCTTTAAACCACTAGCTTTGCGATCGGTGATCGGAAGCTCTAGCAACTATCTCGTCGAAGCTTTATACCACTATGCTGTGCAATGTCGGCGACATAAACCACTAGCTTCGCAATCGGCGATCGGAAGCTCTATCAACCATCTCGACGGAGCTTTATACCGGAATGTTGTCGCAATGTCAGCGACATAGACCACTAGCTTCGTGATCAGCGATCGGAAGCTCTAGCAACTATCTTTTCGGTGCTTTAAACCACTAGGCTTCCGCAGTGTCGGCGACATAGAGAACTAAATCTCCGAAATGTTGAATGATGATTTTTAACTTGCATGACTTTCTTGTAGCACCTATGTACATTTGTTTTTGGCTTGCGCTACAAGAAAATCCAAGTGAATGATTTTCAAAAATTAATCTCATGATATATGTTTAAACTTGGTTTAGGAGTCCTAGTTAAACTTTTATGTTATTTTTTAGACTTTTTAATCTATATAAGCTTTATATAAGCCCTTTGATTATGAAATCAAACCAAAACTTGTAAAAATAAACTAAAAAATCAAATAACATGAAAGCTAAAGGGAAAAAACTCAAACTATACCAATCAACAAAATTTTCTAGGAATAAAGAATAAAACCAAACTTTAAAACATAAACAAAAACGTTAAAAGATGGAAAACAAAAGCATGACCTAACAGGAACTATGCATTCTTATCCAAGTTGTCTTTCGATACTTGATGATAGCAGGAAGTGCCCTATAATTCAACAATATTATGTTTCAAATAATGTATAAAATTATTGGCCATTATTTGGATACCTGTCTGTAGAGGGGGCCACTTACCTCCTAAATGTCATCATGTAATTATATAGTTTAAAGTATAAATGGATATTAACAAATGAGTAGTTGGAGTAGGTATAACCACTCCAACCTATCTCATAATGTATAAATAAGCATCAAATATGAATACAAAGGTGGATTGGATGTCCCTTCCCAAGTATTGGCCTTTGATGGCTGTGTATGAGCATTTACTGCATGCTTGATTGTATGTGAAAACCTAGCTTTCAACATTGGCACCGTTGCCTCTTTCATGCAGTTTGGGTGACAGCAACAGCACATGGAAGCTGGATCGAACCTGCAAAAGATCGTGAGGAGAAAGAATCCCTGCAAGAATCAAAGAAATGCTAAAGTTGCTCGATTGTTGATGTGTTGTTGAAGACTAAACCGGAATTATGATCACGATGAGCAATCACCGCCTAAGGAGAGATTGAAGACTACCCGTTGTATGATATCAACCATAAAAAATCAAAGAACCTGGAAGAAAGAGTGACCAAATTCCCTGCATTACACCAAGAACGACAATGACGACGACGATGGTGATTGAAGAAAATAAAGCGGTGTTCTTTGATCTATACACACCTTTACGGGACTACTTGGTTGTCAACAAGTCAATTCCCATGTTCACCAAGATGGAAGACTACCTCAAATCTATCCAAAACATGCGCAACGACATGGAGAATGGGTGCCAGATAATGATGCTTGAAGCCCGTCTTGATCTCGTGCAGAATTACTACAAAAATATGTGCATTTTAGAATCTTACTTCCTCATCTCCTTCTGCTTCACTTTGTCTGCCACTTTCAAGACCAACATTGACTTTGAGAAAGTTTCCATCATCTTCAATTTGGGAGCCACTCACAGCGAGATAGCCTTTTTAGCTAAGGCTCCCCACAATGCTTGCAATGGGAATTTGGACAACGCGAGATATCAAGCCATCCAGGAATCGTCGAGCTCATATATGTATATGAATATGAATAGTTTGTTTACATGATTTTGGAGCTCTGTAATGGCAGATAATTGCGTGGTGTGATAGACCGATTCATTGTTTGTTCTGAGAGAGAATCCACCAAAATAATTGAATATCTTTGCGCCGAGAGGCGCATTCTACAGCCCGGTATGAGGTAGAAGTGTGATTCCGTGCTCAACGTGGAGATGACATGTGTCACATAAAAGAGTCGGCTTATATATCTATATATATCTATATATATATATATAAGTAGGATTAATAATTAATAATCTTAGGTATATATATATTTGTAAGTAAATCAAAACACTTATACACACTTCAAAACAATACGTACAAGCTGGACCTTCGGAATAAGGCTGAGAGCAATTACATGTCTCAGGTATGCCAATGCGTATAATTTAAGTTTCTATATCAAGTATGCATATGAGAAACGATTGAATTATAGAAACTGATACGAGTAGATTATTATAGTATTTGATGTATTCTCCCCCGTAGTCCATTTCTATGATTGATGGCAAGCACCAGAATCCATCTGCAATTTCTGGATTTTGTTTTTGTTTTGGCATCTGCTAGCACCATGTATGAGTCTAATCGCAGCTCCTTCACCGTGCACGGTACTTGCTTATCTGGGCCTGAAGGCGGAACTGTATTCAAATACCACAAAATTCATATTCGAACACAATACAATAGCTCTTGACCTAATATCTGTGCTTGCTTATTAGTAAAATAAAATTCTATATCTGTTGACCTAATATCTGTGCTTGCTTATTAATACAAATAAAATCTGTATCTGCTGCTTTGTTTCGTAGCCGAAGAGAAATTAAAAGAACTTAAACTTGAATCTGCAATTCATTGATCTAATTCTTACCCTTCTGGAGTTGAGCAGTAAAGGACGAGGTAGGGAATTGGATTTCCGGGCTGCCAATTGACGCTGGAGCTGATGGTCTTTCTCCGTGTTGAATATTGCTCCTCGAAGATGCACCGACAGGGAAGAAGAGGCATGACAGTAACGAAAGACAACAGAACACGAAAATAACAGGCCGTGATGATACCATTGCCATTGCGGCCAGGTGCGACAAGAACGCGTCGATCTTTTAATCAATTAAAGAACGGGATTGTTGTGTTTCACAATCCCCCGCCATAGAGATTTAATAAATATATTTACATCTGTAAAAATTTCTTGGAATTGGTTGTCTTAGTTGGTTGTAAAAAGTTCTTGGAATTGGTTGTCTTTTTGGCCTGTTGGGAATAGGCATTGCATGTCGTGCATCTGGCGTCAAAACAAATCTGTAAACAGTCTATTCCCTTGAAAATTTTGAAGGGTTACGAAGCCTTCATAATGATAGGAGGACTTTTGTGTTGTTTCTCTAGAATGTGAAGAAATTGTTGGTTCATTATCTAGGTGCAATAACCACATTGTGAGCAATTTGATTAACATAGCAATTAGGAGCATATTGGTCTCAACTTCAATAACAAGAAAAATGGAGCTCACCCACACAAGTCAAGCAAGTTTAATAATATACAAAGTGAGCATTTGCAAGTATGAAGTTATTATCAACTTATTATTTATATTGTTAATTGATGCACGGCGTGACCCAGTCAAGAAATAGTTTTTATAATAATTTGAGCGATTCTATTGTGATGTTATAGCTGATAGCTGAGTAACGAACACTCTTCTTTGTCAACTTTGGCTTTAGAACGAGCTTATAAAATGAATTTGTGTACAATTGATAGCAAGGACCTCTTCCCATAGGATCTGCGAGGTGTTCTCAACATCAGCTCTGCGTCTGAGTCGACGAATATCGATTAAAGCTTTAATAGAAACCAAACAAGTTTAAAGAAATGAAGCATTGAAAATTCACAATCGTTACCTAGCATCATTGAGAATGAGCTTAAGGCAAGACTGCAGAACGCTCTCTGGATATTGATAATGCACTCAACGCCAGAATTGCAGAACGCTTCTAGGTTCTAGACAAGGTATTTGGGGCAAAAATCAACAACATCCTCGAAGCTACTGCAAAATTCAAAACAAAAGCAATAAAACCACTTCGTCGTCTCCTAAATCACTTCGTATACTTATTATGCTCCACACAATTTCCCAAAATCATCAATCACTTACCCGGCTCTATCATGCACCGAGAGGGATCAAATATTTCCACGTGCAAACCCTGCTTCAACAATTGCACTCCAAAAAAGGGTTTGCACCTCGAAATATTTGATCCCTCTCCGCGTATGATAGAGCCGGGTAAAGCTGGATCTAAGCTGGTGTAGAGGCTCTCCAGTACACACATCTACAACACTGTTCATGGAGACGTAAAATCTGAAAATATGTTACTGTGTTGGGATCTCAATAATCAGGATTCGTCTCCCTCGTGGATTGTTAAGCTCTCATATTTCTATCACGCCAATGAATTTAAAGAAGGGGAGAATATCTGCAAGGATTGCGTGACCAACCTTTATTATGCAGCACCCGAAAAACTAAGAGGATGTTACTCCAAAGAGGCGGATATATGGAGCGCAGTTGTGGTGCTATATTTTATTTTATGCGAACAATTTCCTTTCGATGAAGGATAGTTTGACAATGGCAATGGCAGTATTGGCGATATCATAATGGGTTTTTACTATGAGATGGGGCATTGGTTAAATTCGACTATGAGAGGACTAAGTTCGACTACTTAGAATTAGTACGTATCGACATCAACATTTTATACATTACTAACATCTGTGGGTTGCTACCTTAATTTGTCTCTCTGATTGGTTAGAGTCCGATATTTGATTTTTGGATACCTGGCTCGATAATTGGGAGGACGAAAAAATTATGGTGTAAACATCTTCTGTTGAGGGGAGCCTCTGGTAATGATAGGCGGGTCATTTAGTTCAATATTTTCTTCACATGGATGCTTAAGAATGCAGTTCTTTACACTATAGAAGGAGAGCAACGTTTGGGCAATACACGTCAAGTAGATATTTATTTTAAAAAAACTTCAAGAGAAAAAAGATAGTGTAGTTCAATCACTTATGATCAGCGCAAACGAGTGAGAGCTAGAGGCTATTTTCTGTCAGATGTGGAATTTCTTCATCATCAGACAGTGCATGGAAGGTGAGTGATGAGTCTCTGGAGAAACTAATCTCACCGAACACTAATGAAATGTTACCAAATTCCTTGGTTCCCATTCCAAGGAACGACACAATACTTGCCACTTGTGAAACTACGAAATTTCTGCCTAAACAATCTCGTCAACAGAAAGGAAGGTATGTGATTGCTTCTCATGTTCTTAAGTAGCTATTCAGATGTGGAGGTCTGGAGACTATTGACTGCTCGCCATATGAAGTTGTTGAATAGCCACCGAATTTGACTGATCACCTGCATGGTATTCGATTAATAAACATATTTTTGTGACAACGTTTCCACCAGTTGACATGCAGAAGATCACTTTGATGAGAGGTAACATTATTCTTATCTGATGATAATTTTATATTAATGTCCAAGTGCTGAAAGAGCATGCCAAATTAGAAAAATTATTTTTAATCGGTTAAATGCCTGGAAAGATCGTCTGACTATCAGCTATTGGATTGCTTACTAGTACAGTTTTCGGTCAAAATCACTCATCGATCAGTTTCGCAGTAGACCATAAAATCTCAGTTTGTTGTTCTTAATAGTTCTTTATAATTTTTGATAAGGCCGACCATTATATAAAAGAAAAAGAGTCTAAAATATTATTTTATAAAAGCATAGTTCAATTGTTTGGTCGATGCTAATTGTCAATTGATAGTTGATGAAGTCATATGTAAACTTGGGTCGACATTGTATTTTGGTCGATGTCCATGTTGAGTCATTCTAGTCGAGGTCGATTATTTGTCACGTATAGTCTGTGATCAATATAGCATTCATTAGGTTGATGTGACTGTTCTTTATATTTTTGAAGTCAAGAGCGGGTTAAACGTGAGTCTCTTTTAAGGCAGGTGATCCCCTCCACTTTATGTAAATTAAGTTGGTATCTTGCCAACCTTTGTAAGTCAAGTCAAGGTAAGACAGTCAAACTATAAGCATTCGATTATGCACATGAATGCACATAAGCAGAAATCACACAATCTAGAAGGCATTTCAAAAGATGACAACCACATTCAAGTAGATATCATTCACCTACATAACAAAGCACTTCAATGAGACATGATGACAATGTACCCCTCATTATCAAAATGTTGAAACTGTTCCTAGGTTGTGACCTCGGAAAGCCAAGAGACAAAGAAATGACATAGAAAGTCGAAAACCCAAAAGGCCCTGCATGCCTGAACCGATGAAGATGTTGGTCAGATGAGCCAGGGCGAGGCTTTAAACCAGGGTGAGGCATTTTCAACACTGTCCCAAACAATCCTACCTCTAAAATTTTATTTTGTGACATCCTATGGAGGATTTTTGTTGGTTGAGAGTTACAAGTGAAATGTTGATTTTAAAAGGTACAAATTTGATTAAGGAGTGTGAGAGAGGTATTGTAAACTTTCATATAATTTTAGTCCATCCATATTAGTAAGAGTGCAATATGGAGAGAATATTAGATGTGAAATATTCTTTAGGTATCTCAGTCTGTGCACACATGTGTTTGGAAAGAAAATGGAATTGAATTTGAAACTAACTAAAAGAGAATAAAGTAAAGATACATGTGCACCTACTCTATTTCAACTCTAAGAAAATAAAAACTTATCAATATGTTGTGATGAAATAAATGTGTGCAAAGGATGTATTTCAAATATATAACCTTTTTCTAATTTTCCAATATCACTCAAAGTGTAAGGTGAAGACAGTGATTTAGGTAAAGGAGTCTTCAGATCCCTTTCTTGTGTGAGGAAAGTGAACTGAACAATATTGCAAAAAATAAAGAAATAAGCAACAAGAAAAATAGTTATAACTAGATATAATCAAATATAATTTCCTTGACTAACAATTCCGATGATATGGCAAGCATAATCATTCAGTCACTAGAGAGTACGAAGAGTCCTTTTGAAATCCTCAAAGTATTTTATCCAATACTAACTATCTTGAATTAAGTTAGCTAATTACTAAAAAAAATTAAATTACGTGTGAGTAATACTTTTTGGCTCATTAGGAAGCTAATGAAACTTCATTTGATTGTGGAAACAAAGATTAAAAAAAAGTTATAAACATAGTTGTGTAGGTATTGGAATCACATTTGTGATAGTACCGTAGTTACAGTGAAGAGAAATTCATGCAAATTTATTTCGTGGGTTTCATAGTAATACAATTGCATGAATCATGTGTCTATCAAGATGATTTCCCTGTGATGTAACACGTATGGGACACCAAGAATTAATATACTGATAAAAACAATATCCTAGGAAGAGGGCCACATCATGATGGTTGCTGAGAGGCTAGACACTAATCCCTTTCACTTGCACAAAAACAAAAATAAATTATATAGAAAAAGACAACCTATCTAACATGTAATGAACAAAAATAAGAGTGGATTTGACATAAAATATCATTGTGGGAAAAATTGCCACAAAGGTGGACAACCTTCCCACATTGAGAGTATCCTTCAAGTTGCAACAAGAACCCATTATTTGTGTTTGAGAATTCAGTAACTAAAACCCCAAATGGGAAATAAAACATTTGATTAGAAACAAAAACAAAATAACAAAAAACAAACTAATATAAATGGGGGTAAGAGATAAATCAAACAAGATGGAACAAGAGTGTGCCAAAACAATTTTTTATTTCCCAATGGTCCAACTAAATACAATAATGTCACCTAGGAGGTTCAATATTCAAGGGAAAAATCACCCTTAGGGAGGTCCTTTTTGTCCATACAATTGCAATATAACTTGGATAGAACAATGAATAAACACTTGGATCTTAGGGGAAGAGAGAAAGGGATCTTTGTGTAGATTAATTGTGCTAATAGTGATGGTTTCTAGTGTTTTTAATCATGAGATTTTCTATTTTGACTATTTTTTCCATTTTGAGACTTGTTGTAATCAATTAGATTGCAAGGTTACCAGTAATACACATAAATAATCATATAAACATATCAAATGCAAGAGACATGAATGGTAGACAGAATAACAGATTATATTACTCAATAAACATGTGGGTTCCTACAATAAACTGAGGAAAGTATCTACATGGATTAACAGCCTATATATACATTTACAAAAAAATTATAATAACTACCTATCGGTTCAACCAACCGACACAAACTATGAGGTCAACCTAATCTAACATTAGTCAACTAATGAGTCTAGTCGACTAAGCCAAATAGCTCCTCCAACATCTCCCCCAGGAACAAAATATTTCTTCTTCCCAAAGAAATGGGGAGGTGGAAAAATTCTTGACTTGAGTAGTGTTTATAATGTTTCGTGATGGACTATGTTGCCTGATCGATGGTTACTTTTGTATGCAGACTTCCACGATTTCTTCTGTAGTAATTTCTATTTAGTGTTGGAACTCCTCCCAAGTGCGGAATGCCTTCGGGATGTCGATAGTGAGAGTTGTGAGACTCGACAAGTTTGCAATATTCTGTTGTATGTTTAAGTCAACAATGTTTCTCATGTCGGGCCCTAGGAGTTGTGCTTTTTCCTCGGTAGTCTCAAGTAGTCTTTTCATGTGCGGGTGAGTCTTGTCGGGGCTATCTAGGCTAAGGTTGGATTGACTGATCCACTGGTTTTCTTGTTTCTTCAATTTTTCCAGTTTTGCAATCTCTAGTACAAGTTGGTCATGAATTGTCTTCTCCATTGCTTCTATGTTTAGTTTTTAGGTTTTTATAGGTTTTTTTCATTCTTTAAATTTTTCAGTTTTCATACCGCTTTAGCGGGCACCATTAACAAGTTTCTGATATACCTTTCCTTGTAACATTCTAAGTCAAATTGATTCATTGGCATTGATTTATTTGACAATATAGGGTCCCATCCACTCTGTATGCATTTTTTTTGTTTTCATTTTACTCGACTATTATACAACAACGCAAGGTCTCCAACCGACAAGTTTTTCTTTTTAATGTTTCAATCATTCCATGCTTTCTGTTGTTGTTTTTGGATTTTTTGGTGTTGTATTGCGATCAATTGATGTTCCTATAATTTACTTAGTTGTATTGGTCGCTCTTTATTAGCCTGTTCGACATTAATGTGTAGTATGTCGACAATTATTGGTGTTTGTTGTCGAAAGTGCAATGGGATGACTGCTTCTTATCCATAAACAAGTTGGAATGGTGTCAGTTCTGTTGATCATTTGTACGTCGTTTTGTATGCCCATTGTTGGGCCCACTATATGCCAATTAATTAAAACTTAACATGTAGAGTGCTAAACATAAATTGTCAACCCGAGGAAGTCTTTTATTTCAAATCTATCGTGCAAGATCTATGCGAGCACAATTTCTACCTGACACGGTTACCTATTGGTATGAAATCAAAACTCATTATAAACTAGATCACACCTTCTTGAAAAAAAAACAAACCCCAATCCTATTCGTAAATCCAAACTATAAATCTAATCACACTTCAACAAAACCAATTCTTATGAAGTAAGATCTAAATACATAAACCTGGAAGAAATGCTATGTTGTCCAACAATCTATTAAGATGAATTAACAAGAAAATAACTATGATAAATCTAATTAAAGCATGAACTAAATAATAAAAACAACTATGATAAATCTAATGAATGAAAGCATGAACTAACAAATAAATACATATACAAAATAAAACACCTACAATCAACACTACCATCATCTGCTTAGGGAAGAGGGCCCTTCCTCCACTTAGCAGAGCTGGATCTCCACAATGAAAGTCTACAACTCCAGAATTAAGAAACTGCCAGCATGTATTATCAGAATGTAATGATTACAATAGATCTAGATCAAATCCTAAAGCATAACATTGCTTTCTCTCTTCCCCCTTCTCATGAGATTAATTAAATATTTATACATAAATTCTCTCAGAAGAATGAGAAACCAAATCCCCAACTTGTGATATGTTTCAACAAATTTACTAATTTGGGAAAACCGGCCATAACTGCAAATCTGGAAAATACCCTATTGAAGAACCACATGTATATCTCACACTGTAGCGTTGTTTGGTGATTTCCTCATGAGTCAAGTAAATTAGTCTGTTACGCACAAAATCCATGTCCCTAATGTTTGAGATTCGTTTACATCCGCTCGCAAATCAAGACACGAATCAAGGTGTTCTTAACTAGCATGCGTTTTTTGTTAAGGTTGTAACAACCAACTATGAGTGTCCTGTACATGACAAATCACTTCACAAACCATCATTAGTAAAATTATGCATAATAGTCTTCAATTCATCAAAGATAAAAGGAAAATAATCATTATTAACCACTTAAAGCATCAATCAAAGTAGTATGGTGTTTTACACATAGTTACAACAAATGGATGGAAAATGGAATGATAAATGAGCGATAATGGGACAAAAAGGGATGAAATATATGTCAATAAGTGATGGAAAAATGGACAAATCCGTGGCTCAACATCACCCCCAAACTAAACTTGTTGCATGTCCTCATGCAACCCAAAAACTATGTAGCATCCAAACTAGAAAGACTTATTCAATTGTTCCTTCATTTTACCATTCACATAGTTGCAGCCACAAGAAATGGAGAGTTTAACAGAAATTGGCGGAGTCGCAGCTGCTTAGCGGAGGATTTAGCAGAAAATTTGGCAGAGTCGTAGCTCCTTAGCAAAGGATTTACCATAAATTTGGTGGAGTCATAGCTTCTATCTTTAGCGGAGAATTTGGTAGAGATTTTGGCAGAGTTGCAGCCCAAAGAGCGGTAAATTTAGCGGAGAATTTGGCGGAGTCGCAACCCAAAGAGCGGTAAATTTAGCGAATAATTTGGCGGAGTCATAGCCCAAAGAGCACTAAATTTAGCAAATAATTTGGTGAATCTTTTAGTAGAGTCACAGCCCAAAGATCACTAAATTTGGCGTAGTTACAGCCAAAGATCGCTAAATTTGGTGGAGTCACAGCCTTTTGAGTAGAAAAATTTAGAAGTCATTTTAACCCAAACGACAAACTGGGTTCTGCCGAAATTTTATAGGAAGGTTTATACTAGTCCAGTGTACCTATACACGAAAAATTAGAGATACCCACATCATGGATTTTGAGGAAAATGCAAATTGGCTGTAGGTGATTATGGACATTTTCTCAAAAATTGTACATTGTATTGGGATGAAACTTATCAGGCTTGTTCATCTAGGTATTATGCACTTCTTGTCCTAAAATAATGAGAATCAAATTTACCAATTGCAAGATATGCTCATTTCCATTTCTGCACTTTTGTAGACAAACATGAATAAATATGTGTTGCAGCTAAACTGCCTGAACCAATATTTCATGAAATACAAATTTAGTTTAGCTGAAATTTTGCAAGCATTTTTGTACCAGTCTAATGCATCTCCACACCAAAAATTAGAGAAACCCACATCACGGATTTTGAGAAAACTGTAAATTGGCTGTAGGTGATGATGGTCATTTTCTCAAAAACCATGCATTGGATTGAGCTGAAACTTACCAGAGTTGTTCTCCTTGGTATAGTGCTTCTTCCTTTAAAATTTCATAGAAAACCAGTTTACCATTTTCAAGATACCCTTCAATCAAATTCTACATTTTTTCAATTTAAAATTATCATGAGGATGCTTCACTACTGTCTTAAAATCACATACCTTTGCTAAATGGACTGTCATAATGCTGCCACAAATGGTCTTACTATATTTGACCTCCCGAAAATGAAAAATCTCACATGGATCCCAACTTATGCAAGAAAATATTCATTCATTTTAAAACTAATTGAAACCATTGTTGCACATGAACGAGGAGAGCTCTAGCACAACAATTGTAAAATTTAACTTTTTGTGTTTGATTGCTTCCCTTGGATCTGCAATAAGTTATTATAGAGAATCCTAGATGTTACATTTGGGATTCACTACATTTTCTATAGTCTGCATGCATGCTGCACTTATATATTGTATCTTCTCACCAAATTCTATGGAATGCACAATAGTCCATTATCCCCCAAACTGAGTAGAACATGTACTCATGCAATTAAAACCAACTTCAACCCAAGTGTGTAATCAATTCTTCATATTGCCTCTTTGTGATTTTGAAATAAAAACACTTATTATTGTTACCAATGATCTCCAACAATTGGCACACCAACTGAATCCTCAATTGGCACATCAAATTTCTTTTCAGAGCATGGGAGGACAAAATCACCTACCCTTGTTTCATACCCTGTTATATGGCAGCATGTGTTTGTTTCAGAACAAAAATGCCCAAATCATTATGAAAACTTCCTTTAGGATTGTAAATAGAGGCAACCATGTTTTATTAACCATCAAAGCCATGCCAATGCTACAGGACTATTCGTTGAACAAGAGGCCAAGCATTATTTTGCACATTCCACAAAAATCAAACTCATTTCAAAAATTCTATCAACCTTGACAAATGACCAATGCTGGAAGTAATCATTACCTTCATGCTACTGAGATAAACTTCACATCACACCTTGAAAAGGTTGTTACATGATTTGCATTGTGCATGTATCATGCTCATGATGGATAAAACCAATGTATGCATTAATGGATGGTAAAGATGAGCCAAGGAACTCATACCTTTAGCTGATGGAAACATATTCATAAACTAGAAATCATGGCTATTTCTTGAAATGGTTGTAATGGCAACGAAAACAGAGATCAAAGATACCCAAAATCGTGTTCTCAAATTGCCATCATCATGTTGTTCAAAACATTATTGATATGACACTTCGTATTTGTTCAAATGTTGCTACAAGGCCTGAATACAAAGGTTGATTGTGTTTTTTTTATTTGTGGAAGCAAGTAACCATGATGTTTCACACAAGATGGCCATGAATCAAAAGGTTAGAAAAGATATTTTAACAGTCCATTTTATGCAACCTATTTGTCATCAACTATGAGTGTGCCAACCCATTAAATGCATTTACCATATGTATAAGATGGTGGAAAATCCATATACCATATAAAATGTGGCTCTCAATAATTTTGACTTATGAATATGTGAACCATCATGTGCACCACTGAACAAAGCAAACGAATCAAAGAAATCATGCCTTTGTTTTCCATCGTGCTTGTGTGATAGAATACTCTTGAGAAGGAATGACTTCTACATCAACTTTTTATGTTGTAGGTTCTTGTGGAGCCTATTCCTATGTTTCAATAGTGACCTTGGCTTGTGCATGTGTATCAAATTCTCTGCTTACTGTTGGTCTTTGTGTGGCAGCAACAAACATTCCTTTCTTCCAATGGTTTTCTAGGCTTGTCCATGTGCATGAGTAGATGCTTCTCTTCTTACTGCTGGTTCTTGTGTGGCAGCAACACGGGGGATTCACTTGTTGACCAATATCCTATCACGTTAGTTCATATTGTGGGTTTTAAAATTATCAAAAATTGAACCAATATATTGCAGGTATTGGGGGGATGAGGGGTTTAAGGTGGGGGTGGGTAGGGTGGTTTATAAGGATTGAGGTATAAAAATGGGTGGGGATGAGGTTTTAAGTATTGGGAGGGGGTTTCAACAAAAAGAGTTTGGGTCAATATCTCTCGAAATTAAGGGTATTCTTTAATATTACATGATCACATGTGCTATGGTTCATTAAGTGAAGTCCCTGTGGGCAGCGGCAGCAACAAGACTTCCTATTGTTGGTTCTTGCATGACAACAATAAGGTATCCTTTGATTCTTTTCATGCTTGAACAATTGGGTTGGTGAGATGTTGTGTAGGACTTTGAAGTGGATGTGCATGAACTGGAATGATGAAGTGTTAGAATTGAGTGGGAAAGGATGTGAATGGATGGATAGAAAATGTTATATAGAAAAATAAATGGATAATGCATAGTGGTTCTTCATGACATATTCCTAAATCTTTAATAAATAAAAAACTCATGCTATTTTACCTCAAGTTTTACCTCCATGGAATCCTTGGTTGACATGAATGGAATGGTGTATGCTGGAGCTATGTAAGCCGATCTGCTGCTGAGACATATGTATATGAGAGCTGAAACTGAATGAGGCTGAATCTGATCTGAAATGATGTTGTACTGGTTGCATGTAAGACTAACTGTTGAGACAATTGATGAGGAGGAATTCTACCATAAAAGCAGAATGCTCATTCTCTTATTCTAAAAATCAACTGCTGGAATGAAAATGGAAAGGAATTGTAAAACTACTGAAACAAATGATGCTGCAAATCACTATTGAAACCATTAGATCACATAATATTCAACTGCTACAAACCGAGGTACAATTCTTACCATGTGAATGAATGCGCTGAAGTCGAGCATGGAAAGAAATCATTGGATTACTGGCCATTAATGTATGCCATTAACCAATGTGAAGTAACTCACCTTTGATGACAGTGAGCTCTAAAGTAACTTAGTGCATATTGACAGGTACAAATGAATGTGCTGGAGTCAAGTCGCCTGCAATATTTGTAAATCAAGAGGCATTGATGAATTCTCATGAATAACAACAAGGAAATATGCCATTGATTCATGCAGATACCAGGGCACTGTAAAACTCTAATCTCGATCCCAGATGATGTGTTGGAGTCGATGGGACAAGACCATTGGAAGGTGGACCTTAATGAATTCCACATCATCCAATACGAGTACAAAATAAATTATTGTGAAGAATCATAGTGAAAGATAGAACCAACATGAAACGTAGAAGTGGAAAGTATATGTGAAGTCGTGATGTAGTAGTGATGGAAAATAAAACAGTTAAGGTTGACTGCATAAGCAGTGGAAAGTGGGACTTCGACATGAATGGATTTTTAGGATTTTGAAATGAGGAGGGTAAATGAATATACCATAGCACAATTGGCTTCCTGAGAGGTTTCTTTTGGTAGCAATTGGTATGACAAGTGTGATGAGCTTAATGTTGTCTTAAAAGGATTCTTGGCATATAGCAATGGGACTTGACTTATGGAACAACTTTCCTGCAATAAAACATGAGATGATGGAAGAAGAGAGATTATTGGTCTCTCTTCAACCAACACTTATGAAAAAAAAAACAATAAATTACTTATAAAACAAATCCAAAGAAAAATGAACAAAGCAAAATCCATTTTATACCTGTGGGAGAGCAATGTCCATCTAGACTCACCAACATTATTTTGATCCTAGCTTCTTGTTCCTTGTCCAATTTGAGTTATTCAAAAACCAAATGAAATTAAATTCATAGGTATATTTCCCTTATAAACAAGTTTTTAAAATTCTATGTAATGATATTCCAAATCACTTAGTAACAGCCTGCATGAAAAGGTGTGTTTTTCGAATTCTGGAATAGACCAATAGTCACGGTTTTAGGCTTAAATTTTTCGTTTGATAACGGATTGATGTTATTCCAATTGGAGATGAAATTATATTAATATAGGTATATCCATTAGAAATATGTTTTGAATCCAATAATAATTGATGGGTCAAATAATCCAATGAACAGTCTAGGAAATAGAGTTTTAGGAATGCTGATTTGTGATAGGAAGTCGGTATTTTGGTCATAAAATTTGCATATGATATCAGAATGGAGTGATTCAAATTGATTTGTAAACTATATTAATAGGGGAATATAAAATTGAAACAATTTTTCAAGATATGTCTAATAAGGCATCCAAAAATTGACTGTCCCAGCTCTATTCCTAAGCTATCTGCTTGACACCCCGTTAGTATTTCGACTATAAAGTTTTTGTTTGATGCTCAATCTCAAAAATTCAAATTTTTTTGGAAACTATATTCAAAGGGATACTTGGTATGTAAACATATTTTAAAAATAATTCCATTTGGTCTCCCAAAAAAGGATTGTCCCAACTGTGTTTTTGTAAAAAATTCAAGCCAAAATGTCACAAAAATCCAATAAATTAAATTTGGCCCCCAAAAAGTGATCCAAATAGGTGTGAATGTTTTTAATGATATATATTTAAATATATCACACACCAATGCAAAAAAAAATTCAAGCATTGAGCACCTACACTGAATTACACAGTCTGTTGCAGCCGGTGCTGCAACTCTTAAAAATGATATAATGTTGAAATAAAGCATGTGTATTTTTATGGATGTGTTATATATAAATGAAAACTAAATACATACCATTATGTTCAATACACACGTATCTCAAATTCACAAATTCTCACCTACAAGATAGTCACAGGTAGGTGTTGTAGCTGACTATTACAACTGACAGTAATGAGTCATCATTGTTACAACTGACAGTAATCAATCACAGCTGGGTGTTGTAACTCACTGTTGCAGATGACAGTAATCAGTCAGATCTGGGCATTGCAGTTAACAAATTCATGCCAAGTTCAAGCTTGAAGGGTTCAATAATCATTGGGTCATTTTCCTGTGGATCCTTCATTCACCTTCCCTAATTACTATAATTTTGTTTTCAGGAAAGTTTGTAACAAATAGAGACAAATTAAATTTTGAACATTGAAGAAAAAAATAATTTAAGCATTTTGTTGAAATAGTCAACAATTCCAAATAATTCCTAAAAACATCTCATACCCATTCCTTATCTTTGTACTTTCTGATCTTCCATATCGCAACAAGGCGTGGGAAGAGAGCATACTTATTCAAAAGTAAAAACTAAAAAAACAAAAGCATGCTTTTATTATGTTATTCTATCCTACCCTATTCTACTTAGAAATATAAAAATTGTTCAATTGTATGCATATTTCCAATGGAGCCACTTTCGAAGAAGTGACTCAAGTATGTTCATACTCCCAATAGAAAAATATAACTTTATGAATGCTAGGATATGAGAGATCAACTTTCCTTAAAATGATGGTGCCAAGAATTGGTGAAATATGGAATGATGCTGTAGACCAATGACAGATTGAAACCAAGCTTCAATATAGTCTTTGTTCCCTTGATTTCTCATGGATGTTACACCATGAAGCTCCTTAGTAAACTGATCTTCCTCAATGCATAAGAGATTAAGATCTAATGATGTGAATGATGCTTTTTGTTCCAATGTTTGTTCTTCATCAAATTTGTTGATCTTGTTAACTTGTTGATGATCATAAGAAACTTCACTTCCAAGTCTTGGATTTAAAACATGTTTAGGCCTCGTATAGAATTGTTGCAACAACGGACAGTCTTTTTGTAGCAGTGTAGGTGAGGTAGAACATGAGGAAGATGTAGGAAAGTTTTGCAGTTCAACACTATAAGCATACTGTACTGCTTTATTATGGTTAGGGTGGATGGTGGATTGGATAGGAAATTGTGTTGGATACCAAGGATTTTGATGAGAAAATAGATGTGGCTAATGTAGAGGATTGATTTGTGAGGTTCATATTGAAGGACCAAGTTGTGTAGCAACATGAGAGAGAGTGGCCATGTGATCATAAGATATGCCATTCCAACCTTGTAAATAAGGTAGGTAAGAGTTAAATTGAGGCCGCAACAACTGCCATGGTGGAAGAGTATTCAATGATTGAGTATGAAAGTAAGGAAATGGAGGGATAGAATTTTGAGCCATAGATGTAGGCCATGGTTTACATGACTGTTGTATTGAGTTGGCTGCAACTCCCATATCTATTTGATATGTTGCTTTCATCCAGCGTATGGAGGGGCAACAATCCATGGAAAGCTTCAAGTCACATATACCACAACTTTCAAGAATATCCAAAGGGAAATCCCTTGCTTCTCTTATTTCCTCTTGCTTTTCTGTATCCTGCAGAACATCCAATTGTGAATCAACTTTAGGAATTTCAAATAAATTGCTGATTTCAACTCCTATAACTCTTGTTCTTGCAACAGATTTCAAATATTGAAAAGAAGGATTACTATAATTCTTACCAGTCTTGAAGTTCCTCTTGAATACCATCTACATAACTCACAAATATCATCATATGCTAACTAAAATACATTACATGTTCCCATCAAATTTAATATTTCTAAATATTTAGCTTGGATTCCCTTGAGTAGAAGTGTTTTTAAGGTATCCTTACCCAGTTTTCTCTTTTTGGATCTTTGGAGGTTATATTGAAAGCGTTCTATGTATTTATCCAGACTCTCTTCTTATCCTTGTGTCATTTCGAAGATGTCTTCATTGATCCTTCAATAATCTTGGTACCTTTTCAAGAATACATGTTTCATGTTTTCCCAAGTTTGTATACAATTCCCACTAAGGCTCATGAACCATCGGAGGGCTGCTCCTTTTAGAGTAAGGGGAAACACATTCAACTTTTTATCATTAGCACAATAACCATATCCTCTACAAATTACTTCAAATTGAAATAAAAGTACATCAGGGTCTTCATTTTCCAAACCATGAAAATTTGGTAGAACATGTGGGGGGATGCTTTTCGTTGGTGCCACTCTTCCTGAATATCTGATGGGAAATTCGAAGGTAACAACTTTTGCATCTTTCTTACCTGCCATCTCTTCATTAGATTCTTTATGTGCTATCTTAACGCTCCTTCTTCGAATGTTCCTGTCAACTTGTTAGTAGAATGGGTGGTGCTTACAACACCACTAAGGAGAATGATAAGATTTATGCTCCAAAGATTGAAAATGAAATAACACTGAATGTAAAGATAGAAAATTCACACTCAAAATAAATTCAATAAACTGAAATGTAATCATGCAACCTACATGCCGTACTTTAACAATGCATCTACAAAACAATGTTGTATGTACTTTTGCACCATTGATAACTTCCCAGGCAATGGCGCCAAAATTTTGGGCCCACTATACGCTAGTTAATTAAAAATTAACATGCAGAGTGCTAAACATAAATTGTCAACCCAAGGAGGTATTTTATTTCAAAGATATCGTGCAAGATCTATGCGAGCACAATTTCTACCTGACACTGTTACCTATTGGTATGAAATCAAAACTCATTATAAACTAGATCACACATTCTTGAAAAGAAAACAAACACCAATCCTATTCGTAAATCCAAACTGTAAATCTAATCACACTTCAACAAAATCAATTCTTATGAAGCAAGATCTAAATACATAAACCTAGAAGAAATGCTATTTTGGCCAACGATCTATTAAGATGAATTAACAGGAAAACAACTATGATAAATATAATGAAAGCATGAACTAAATAATAAAAACAACTATGATAAATCTAATGAATGAAAGCATGAACTAAAAAATAAACACATCTACAAAATAAAACACCTATAATCAACACTACCAGCATCTACTAAGGAAAGAGGTCCCTTCCTCCACTGAGTAGAGCTGGATCTCCACAATGAAAGTCTACAACTACAGAATTAAGAAACTACCAGCATGTATTATCAGAATGTAATGATTACAATAGATCTGGATCAAATCCTACAGCATAACATTTCTTTCTCTCTTCCCCCTTCTCATGATATTGATTAAATATTTATACATAAATTCTCTCAGAAGAATGAGAAACCAAATCCCCAACTTATGATATGTTTCAACAAATTTGCTAATTTGGGAAAACCGGCCATAGCTGCAAATCTGGAAAATACCCTATCGAAGAACCATCTGTATATCTCAAACTATAGCTTTGTTTGGTGATTTCCGCACGAGTCAAGTAAATGAGGCCACTACGCATAAAACCCATGTCTTGGAGTTTTTAGATTCATTTACATCTGCATGCAAATAATGATGCGAATCAAGGTGTTGTTAACTGACATGCATTTTTTGTTAAGGCTGTAACAACTGGCTGTGAGTGTCATGTATGTGACAAATCACTCCACAAACTATCATTAGTAAAACTATGCATAATAGTCTTCAATTAATCAAAGATAAAGGAAAATAATCATTATTAACCACTTAAAGCATCAATGAAACTAGTATGGTGTTTTACACGTAGTTACAACAAATGGATGGAAAATGGAATGATAAATGGGCGATAATGGGAAGAAAAGGGATGAAATATATGTCAATAAGTGATGGAAAAATTGACAAATTCATGGCCCAACACCCATAGGAAAACATGAATTTTCTCATCCCAATCATATTTGTCTGTATTGGATATTTTTGTTAGGCCCCTTGTCAAAGTTTTGTTATATGATTCAATGGCACCATTAGACTGAGGGTGATAGGTTGTGCTCCTTCTATATTCAATTTTAAATTGGTTTGTTAAAGCTACAACAGTTTTGTTAATAAAGTGTGACCCTTGATCGCTGATTAATGTCAATGGAAAACTGAATATGGTAATAATATTTTTTGTATATTAATTTTGCGGATATTTCACTAGAACAGGTTTCGACAGGTTCTGCATCTGCCCACTTAGTAGCATATTTGACTGCTGTTATAATATAGTGTTCTCCTGAACTTCTTGTAGGTCTTGGAAATGGTCCTATAAATTTGATTGCCCAAATTTCGAATGTAAAAATTGGTTTTACTGATATTAAGGGCATATCAGTGCTTGGTAGAGGTGGACCTAATCGTTGGCAACAGTCACATTTACTGACAAATTTTTGACAATCACAGTATAATGTCGGACACCATAATACCGACTGTTGGATTTTATTAGCAATCACGTCAGACTGAAAATGTCCTCCATCTAGGCCGTAGTGTGCTTCATGCATTATACTTTCTCTTTAATGTTCCAGAATGCATTGACATAGTACCTCTTCTAAGCCATGTTGATAGAGGAACCTGTTATTATTCTTTCATTTCTAAAATTTTCTTCTTTTTGTTACTCATTCCTTCTAGTGCTTGTCCATTTTCTAAGAATTGTGTTATTTCTTCTAGTTCGATAGGTACAACTTCTACTGTAAACAGATGTGCATCTGGTAGGTCATCTTCGACTCTAGTCGTCTCCTCCCCCGTTTTGATTCTAGACAAGTGGTTGGGTCCAAAATTTAATTTTCCTGGTAGAACTACAACTTCAAACTCAAATTCTTGAATTAAGAGTAACCAATGACATATTCTTCCATGATGTAAAGACTTATTTACTAAATAGTTTAATGCTTGGTGATATGTGTAAAACACAAAAGGGTTATCTAGCAAATAGTGTCGATACTTTTGAAGTGCGAAGACCATTCCTAGTGCTTCTCTTTCTATCATGGAGTAATTGCATTCGGATTTGTTCAATTTTATGCTACTGTATACAATCGGATAATCCATTCCGTCATCTCCTGGTTGCATCAGTATTGCACCGATTTCTATACCTGATGTGTTGATATGTACTTGAAATTTCACTGACCAATTTGGGAATCAGAGAATAGGTGCTTTGACTATTTTTTTCTTTAAAGTGTCGAATGATGAATCGAATTCTTCAGTCCATTCATATTCCTGAGTTTCTTTTAGTAACTATTCTAAAGGATATGTCATGTCTGAATAATGACAAATAAATTTCATGTAGTATCCTGTATGCCCCAATAAAACTTTGACTTGTTTTGGGTTAACTAGAGGTTTCAATTCGAGACTGATTTTGATTTTTGCGAAATCAACCTTGATACCCTCTTTGCATACAATATGTCCTAGTAGGATTCCTATAGGGGTTAAAACAAATACATTTCTTTATATTAAGTGATAGCTGATTTTGTCAGCATCTTTCTAACATTAACCTTAGCCATTTGCAGTGATGTTTTAACATAGAGGAAATTGTCCAGTCGTTGAAATACACAACCATTGTTTTGTAGATGTATTCCTGGAATGCTTTAACTGTAGATTTTTCACTATTTTTCAACCACCGGTTTTAAGTAAAATTTAACTCTGTTTATGACATTCTTAGAAAATAAAAGTACTAGAAATAAACATTGTTAAATTTTACTTGAAACTCGTGGCTGAAAACTAGTGAAAAATATACATGGTATCAGAGATGAGTTGGGAAGAAAACTAAATTTTAGCAGTGAAATATTCATTTTCAGAATTCAGAGAAAACTTTTGTGACAGTAGTACATTTTTCTGAAACTTGTTCTTTGGAAAAATGACTTATGTTGGGTTGAGAAGTGAAGATAGACTAGATGGGGCAGGGAATTTTGTCTCATGGAAGGCCAGGATAGTCCTTTTGTTGAGAGAGAATGAGCTGTGGGATGAGGTAGTTGACAACACTACTGCTCACCGCATTGTAATTCCAAGTGCTACCATTGATGCAGTAGCACATGCAACCTTTGTGAAGAAGGGCATTATGTCCATGAAGATTATCTTGGATGCTATTAAAGATCATGTTATTCCTCACATTTCTAGGAAGGATCATGCACATGAGATGTGGAGTGCTTTGACTGTGTTGTTTCAGAGTACCAATGAAAACAGGAAGATGGTGCTTAGAGAGAATCTGAATAACATCAAGATGGTCAAAGGTGAGATGTGTATCACTTATCTTACTAGGATATCTCAGGTGAGAGATGGGCTTGCAGCTGTTAGGTAGCGATTATTGGTCCTGAGTTAGTGCGGATAGCCCTGAATGGGGTGACTGCTCCTTAGGATATGTTTGCTCAGGGGTTGGTGGCTAGAGAGAAGCTACCATCTTAGGACAGAGTATGTGATGAATTTGTTTAGGAGGAGACTTGGAGGGGTTTCTTGCAGTACAGTGGCTCTACTAGTAGGGGAGATGAGGAGGATGTGGAATTGACAATGAAGGGGAAGAAGAAGAGCAAGAAGGGTCCCAAGAAGGGTTGGGCCAAGCAGCAATAGGATGTGAAGAAGAAGGATATGAGTACTCTGAAGTACTTTGTATGTCACAATATGGGAAACTATGCTACTATGGGTCTGAACAAGAAGAAGAAGCAATAGCATACAACTGATTCAGTTGAGATCGATGATTTTGCAACACAATTTCAGAGTGACATTTCACTATGTGCTGGGAATATTGAGAGAGAGAGAGAGAATCCATTCTCACCAGTGAAGATGTTGACAGATAGAGGGAGTTTTCCTATGTGACAAACCATTCTTATAGTGCATCTCCTTCTAGCACTTGGTACATAGATAATGGGGCCTCGATTCACATGACAAGTTCTCGTGAGATGTTCTCTGAGCTTTCATAGATAGATACAGATGTGGAGGTTGTGTTGGGATATGACGCAGTAGTTAGTGTAGTTGGATGTGGGAACATTACATTTCAGAGGGAGTCCATGAGTCCCATGGTATCCCATGATGTATTGTATGTACCTGGGCTGAAGAAGAACCTAGTGTCAGTTTCCATGATCGAGGATCAGGGTCCTGGGGTATCTTTCCTAGATGGACACGTGCATATGTTTCCCAATATTACAGGACCATCTGCTTCAGTTACCATTGGAGCAAGATGTGGGAAAATATATAGGCTCTTGTTTCAGTCGCAGCATGCCTTGGAACATAGCAGTGACAGTGAGATTTGTGAGCTTTGTCATAGGAGGATGGATCACTTGCATCATCCAGCCTTGGGGTTGTTGAGACACATGGTTACAGGATTACCAGAGTTCACCATAGGGCAGAGTGATGTGTGTAGGGGGTGTGCTTTGGGAAAGTACACCAAGACTTATTTTCCAAGCAATGATAGTAGATCAGCAGGTACCCTTGACTTGATACATTCAGACTTATGTGGACCTATGTATTCGGTGTCCTTGATAGGATACGAGTATTATGTGACATTCATTGATGACCATTCCAGGAAGACCTGGATTTAATTTCTGAAGAGCAAGAACTCTAAGGAAGTCTTGCAGAGGTTCCAAGAGTTCAAATCTCTTGTGGAGAACCAAACAGGAAGGAAGATCCGAGTCTTGAGATTGAATAATGAGGGTGATTATACCTCCAAGGAGTTTGATGGATTTTGTAAACAGAAGGGGATTAGGAAACAGTTGACAGTTTCGTATACTCCAGAGAAGAATGGAGTAATAGAGAGGAAGAACCAGTCCATTGTTGGAGCAGCCCGAGCTATGCTACATGACCAGCCACTTCCTTTCTTTATTTGGGATGAGGCTTGCAACACCAATGTATATCTTCAGAACAAGAGTCCCCATCGGACAATGGGGAATATGAAACCTAAAGAGTGCTTTTCAGGCAAGAAGCTTGAAGTTGTCAATTTTCATATATTTGGTAGTATGACCTACTCTCATGTCCCTTCAGAGAATAGGACAAAGTTGGAGCCCATTGTCGAGAAGGGCATCTTTGTGGGCTATGATGAGACTGTGAAGGAATTCCATATTTACCTTCCCTCTCAAAGGAAAGTGGTGGTGAGAATGGATGTGAAGTTTGAGGAGGAGAGGGCCTTCAGGAAGTCGAGAGAGTCAGAGCAGGGAGAGAAGCAGGTCCCTGCACCTCAGGTCCCATCTATGCAACATTCAACATCACAAGTTTCTGGGGTTACAGGACCCTAAAGTGTTGGCACAGGTTCACCAGGTTTAGTAGTTAGGCCAGGAGGGTCTTCGGGGGGCAGGTGATGGGGTCTACTATTACAGCTAAACCCTATAGGGGATTAGGATCAGGATTACAGGGTACACCTGGTGTTGGTACACCAGCTTTAGGTTCATGAGTTACTGGGGTTTCTACCTCTCATAGTTCTTCATATGATGACAGACGAGTGTGGGAGCAAACTCCAAGGACGAAGGCACCTAAGTGGCTTCGGGATACCTTGAAGGAAGCTCAAGAGTTTGGGACACCTATGGAGGAGGTGAGAGCCATCAAGATGCCTAACATATTGGGCATGTTGTTGGTGGATAGTACATGAGATTCTCAGCCTTCTACTTTTGAGGAGGCCTCCCAGCATTCGGTATGGAGATATTCCATGATGGATGAGTAGCATTCCATCATGAAGAATGATGTATGGGAGATTTTTCTGAGACCTGAGGGGAAGTTAGTGGTGACTTCTCATTGGATTTACATTTGAAACATGTGGCAAATGGGAGTGTGGAGAAGTACAAAGCCATGTTTATAGCATACGGTTTTTCACAGGTTGAGGGCATTGATTATGATGATACTTTTTCACTATTTGCTCGATATACTTCTATCAAGGGCTTGATCTCCATTGCAGTGGAAATGGGTTGGAAGATCTATCAAATGGATGTGAAGACCACATTTTTCAATGGGATCATACAAAAGGAGATTTACATTGAGTAGCCTCAGGGATTTGAGAGACATGAGAGAGAGTTTGATGTTTGCTGGTTGAAGAAGGACCAGTATGCGCTGAAGCAAGCTCCTAGAGCTTGGTACTCCATGATCGATTCTTACATGTTGAGCATGGGATTTTAGAAGAGTGAAGAATATCTGAATCTCTACTTCACCATGGTTGGAGATGATCTGTTTATTCTTTTTCTATATGTTGACAACTTGTTTATTACAGGGAGAGAGAGACCCATTGTAGCTTGTAAGAAGGATCTTGTGATAGAGTAGAAGATGACTGATATTGGGTTGATGCATTATTTCTTGGGATTAGAGGTTTGGCAGGAGCCTGGACATATTTTCCTGAGGAAGCTTCATGCTTTTGAGGGAGAGTTGTTGGATCCTACGTTATATCGTTAGCTCATTGGATCATTGATGTATCTGGTCAACGCTTGGCCAGATTTTTGTTTTGCAGTGAACACTCTTAGCCAGTTCATGGTTGAGCCTAGGAGTGTACATTGGGTAGCTGTAAAACATGTGTTACATTATCTAGCATGTACAATAGATTTTTTTTTGGACTACACGAGGTCAAAGGGGATTAGATTGGTTGGTTATATAGACTCAGATTGGGCAGGCATTGTGGCAGACCGAAAGAGCACTTTTGGATGTTGTTTTAGTTTGGGCTTGACAGCAGTGTTGTGGTTCAGTCGGAAGCAGAAGTCCATTGCACTAAGTACTACAGAGGCTGAGTACATGGAAACCAATTTGGCTAGCTGCAAGGCCTTGTGGCTTCACAAGTTATTGGTGAATTTTTTTTGTTAGGATATTAAGCCTACGGTGATTTACTGTGACAATCAGAGTTGCATCTAGCTCTCTGAGAATCTAGTATTTCATGACTAGTCAAAGCACATAGAGATCATATATCTATTATAGCTCAAAATGACACATCTCTTCCCGTGATCGCGTTCCCATGATTCCGTCACATGTCGACGCTTCCATGACAACACTTCATGAAAGTCACTGAAAGAAACCTAACTTGGAGGATCCATATCTTGAGTTTTTTAAATTTATTTGACCTAATCTCTACACCATTGGAAATGTATTTTAGTTAGCTAAAACTTTCCAGATGACACCAAAGTCTGAAAATTCCCAGAAGTACCCTAAAAATGAGATTTTTGATGCATACGTGAGTTTCCTTAAGGAAACCCGCGTGTTGTATGCGACTTGTCTATATAATACTCATCTGTACCCTAAAAACATGACTATTTGCATTGTAATATTAATTTTTCACAGTGGTCTAGGAACTGAAAACACAGTCTCACAAAGAATTCAGACAAATATGCATAAAATTGGCAAAATGTTGCTGCAATGAAAGTAGCAGCTATGTATAATCAAATGAAAGAATGATGATACAATAGAATTATCATGCCAAATGCATGAATTCCAAGACAATTCAAATTCCCAAGGATTTCACTCAAATTGAATGAGTGACTCTAGCTTAATTGAATGTAAGCCACAATAAACACTCAAGTTAACCACTGATCAAAACCCTAATTAACTCAACTGAGTCCTAACTGAAGTTGGAGTGCAATAAATGACTGAGTCTAACTAAAATTAGCTCAAACACATGTTACTACAAGCCAACCAACAAGTGGTAGTGCATCAATGACTCCAATGAACCTCGATGAGGCTAACTGAAGTGTAACTAACCATCAGAAGTGGTTGGAGGTGCCCCTGTTGACTCTAGTTCATTAAATAATCATTAAATAGTCAATTTAATGAAGGGAGGTTCCTTCACTACTCTATTTAACTGACTGTAACAATCAGTTAGCAATAAAGTGCATTTATGACACTCAGATCACCCCTGGAGTGCTCCAGTTAGCCTCCCCGAATGAAGGAGAAGGCTTAGTTAGCCTCCTTGACTGAAGGTAGGCATGGGTGTGCTCATGCTGATGTCATAAAATGCTCCTCTGATGTCAATTAAGTTAATAAAACTTAGGATAGTGGTTTAACTAGGCCAAATTGACCAAAATGAGTGTGTATGGTGGTAAATGTCTCCAACACCCCCCATTAAGCTATACTCAGGAGAAGTAGAAAACTCAAAGTGCATAAGAATGCTAGGGCCCTAGAAACAAAGGCCATAGGTCACCCTGTACAATACTAAAACTCAAACAATGCTCAAAACAAACTAAGTGAGGAAAAGAGGGAAAAACCAGTGGGAAAATCCCCCCCTCAAGTTGAACACTGAAAGTAGTTGGATCACCCTGATGAACTCACCCCCAACAGTGAATGGAGGCAAGTGAACTTATTTTATAAAAATCTCTTGGTGAAGATGTCTACAATCTTCTCATCAATCGGGTAGTATTGCAGAATGATGGTCCTGTCATGCACTAGCTCCCTGATATAGTGCATGTGTATCTCTACATGCTTGGTCCTCTACCTAGTAACTGGATCTGTTGATATCTTAATAACACTTTGATTGTCACAAAAGAAGATAATGGACAAAGTACTACCAATATAAAACTCTGAAAGAATTCCTTGCAACCAAACAGCTTGGATGCAAGCATTCACCACTCCTCGATACTCGGCCTTTGCAGAAGACAATGCTATGGCGGCCTACTTTTTGCTAGACCAGAAAATGGGGCCACCACCAAACATGAAGAAATATCCAGAAGTTGACTTCTGATCAATAGAATCACCCACCCAATCGGAATCTGTGTATCAAACCAGCTCTAGCTCGGAGTCTGCAGCATAGTGAATGCCGTAGGTTCTGGTTGCCTGAATGTACTGGAGGATCCTCTTGGATTCCTTCCAATGAAGATAATGGGGCTGCTACATGTATCTTGATATAGCATTCATGGCATAACAGATATCATGCTGAGAATGATTCAAGTACAACAAGCTACCAATCAGCTATCGATAAATAGTGCAGAGGTGTGCTTTTTCCTTCTTCAAGGCTGATCCCTGAAAGGAAAGGGAATGGTGCAAGCCTAAATTCAGCCATGTTAAAATTTACTAACAGGCATGATATGTATTTAGATTGAGTGACCATTACCCCATCAAAGTTTTCTCAATTTTGAGCCCCCAAAATTGTTTTAAGAGCCCCAAATCACTCATTTCAAATGCATTGTGGAGAGTAGTTTTGATGACTGAAATAGAAGAAACTGTGCTACCTGTGATCAGTAAGTCATTAACATATAAAAAAATAATCAAATGACCATCATAATACTGTATATACACATTTGGATCTTATCTACACCTTTGGAAGTTTTGCGAGAGAAGGAAGGCATCCATCTTGGAATATCACTCTCTTGGGGCCTGTTTTAACCACGGGGGATTCACTTGTTGACCAATATCCTATCACGTTAGTTCATATTGTGGGTTTTAAAATTATTAAAAATTGAACCAATATATTGCAGGTATTAGGGGGATGAGGGGTTTAAGGTGGGGGTGGGTAGGGTGGTTTTTAAGGATTGAGGTATAAAAAGGGGTGGGGAGGAGGTTTTAACTATTGGGAGGAGGTTTCAACAAAAAGAGTTTGGGTCAATATCTCTGGAAATTAAGGGTATTCTTTAATATCCCACGATCGCACATGCTATGTGAGATGTTCACTAAGTGAAGTCCCCGTGGTTTTAACCTGTATAGTGACTTCTTTAGCTTGCAAACCAAATATGGATCAGAAATGTATCCCTTAGGCTGATTCATGTATATCTCCTCATGAATATATCCATGCATAAATGCTGAATTAACATCCATATGATGCACTTTCTAGTGCTTAGATGCTGAAATTTCCAAAACTAGGTGGATAGAGTCCATTTTTGCAACCGATGCAAAAGTCTCATGGTAGTCCACACCTTGGACCTAGGAGAAACATTTTTCCACCAGCCTTGCCTTATTTTTACAGGTGCTTCCATATGCAGCAACCTTATTCCGAAACACCCACTTGCATTGAACCAATTTCCTTCTCGGAGGAAGAGAAACTAGCTCCCAAGTAGTGTTTTTCTGAAGAGAATTCATCTCTTCATCCATGGCAACTTGCCATCTCGGATCCTTCCGAGCATGGTAGTAGGAATTTGGGTCTGAAATTATCATAAAATAACAATATTCATACAACAAATAATCAGGACAAGAGAGCGCAATACCTTCTCTTTGGAAATCAGACCGGGTTCTCCTTGGATCATCCAGATTTCCAATGTTATCTCCTGCGAAGGAGAGTGTCTGTTGATCCCAAGTTGGGAGATGATTTTGCACTTCAGGTTCTGATTCAAAATCTAATGTTTTCTATAAAATGATATTAGAAATAAACAGATCCAATTCAGGGTCATCACCCCCAATTTTATCATCCAAATATTCAGTAGAATAGGAAGGAAATTCAACAGTTTTCTCCTTCACTAGTTCTACCTCCTGAAGAGGCTCATCGAACTTGACACTCCTTTCGATGATGATATGTTTTGTTTTGATATCTAGAATCTTGAAACATTTTGATTCATCAAGATACCCAATAAACAGACATTCTATGCTTTGCGTTTGCAAATCCCTCCTTTTATCAAGTGGAATTCGGGCCCATGCAGTGGATCCAAACACCCGCAGATTCGACACATCTAGCTTGTGTCCGAAGTATGCTTCGAAAGGGGTATTCCCTTTCATGGATGAGTGTGGAACTATATTTTTAATGTATTCTATAGCATGCATGGATTCATCCCCCAAAGTTTCAGCCAACTTCTTTGATTCCAACATATAGGTGGTCATCTCCTTGAGAGACTGATTCTTCCTTTCCACTACACCGTTCTGCTGGAGAGTGTAGGGAACTGAATGTTGAACCTGAATACCAATTTTGGAACATATGTGCAGAAAATCATTACTAAAATAATCCCTTCCATTATCAGATCTCAAGATCTTGATATTTTGTCCAGATGCATTTTCAATCAAGGCCTTCAATTCAGTGAATTTTTCATAGACTTCAAACTTATTTTTGATAAAGAAGACCCATGTGTACCTAGAAAAATCATCAATGAAATTCAGAATATACCTTGATAAATTCATGGATGTGATAGGCATGGGACCACTAATATCACAATGTACCAGTCCCAATATGCATGATGCTTGGCTTGCCTTCCCCTGATCGAACTTATGCTCAGGGTGCTTTCCAACAACACAACCCTTGCAAATTTCAGTGGTTGCCTTGATGACCGGGAGGCCTTCAACTATAGAATTTTTCTGTAATTGCTGCAAGTATTTGAAGTTGAGATGGCTGAACCTCTCATGCCACAGTCTACTAACTTCATTTCCATGAGTCAGCAATGCGGTGGGATTTGCATCCACCACAAAATGGGAGAACTCATAGGATTTTGCATGATGGTTTGCAAGGCCCTTTGCTACAAGTTTCCCGGATGCAAGTTCTACGATCTCTAAATCATTCGGGCTGAAGGATACTCTCTTAGGAACTCCCATATGTGTCATTTGATAAACACTAAGGAGGTTTGATGCTAGAGATGGTACATACAAAAAATTTGAAAAATAGCCATTCTCAAGATCTACAATACCTTGTCCTTCTGAAATGATGGTGGAGTCATCTCCCATGTGGATGGGAATGGATTTGCCTGTCTCCAAAGATGAGAAGGAGTCTCTTTCAGCCATCATGTGGTTTGAAGCTCTAGAATAGATCAAGAGTTCTTTGGACTTCGAAGTGCTTGCCATGAGGGCATGACCTCTTTCATGCTGTGGTTCTCGATCTTGTTGATCTTTCCTCTGCAATATTTCTGAAAGATTGATGTGATTTATCTCAAGGGGAGAGGTATATTCATCAAGTTTCTTCTTCATGTAGGCATGTTTAGGGTGGAATCCCTTCCCGTAGTATGAACACTTGAATTTTTCCTTTCCATGATTCCCTTTTCCTTTGTTCTTCTTTGAGCTGGAAGACTCTTCATGCTACTGGTTTTCAACTTTAGGATTAGGAGATTTGAATTTAGTTTTTTGGTTCTTCTACTTCTTTCATTTACCCTTCAGATATTTGGGCCTCGAGACATGGAGGGCTTGATCACAGGAGGATATGATGATCCCCATCTGGACAAGCTTATCATGTTCACTTGTTAGGGACTCAATGAAGGAATTGAGTGAAGGCATCTTCCATCTAGGGGTTGTGAGCTTCCCCACACAGAATGTAGAGACAAAAACTAAGTAATCAACTCCAAGTTTGGAGAGTATGGTGAGGATGAGCTGATAATCCTCCTTCTCCACTTTGCATTGCTTCAACACTAAGACAATGTGCTTGAACTTTGTGAAAAAGTCATTCAAGGTCTATAAATTGGAAGGGTGGAGAGACATCAACTCATTCTCAAGATTGTATACTCTCAAATCATCCTGTTTTCCATACAAGGTTTCCAATTTGTCCTAGATTTCCTTTGGAGTCTTCAATCCCGAGAGATGGAAAAGAAGATCCTAGGAAATAGAGAGGCATAAGAATACGAATGCTTCGTATTTCTTGTTCAAGAATATAGCTTTGTCTATCACAGAAGCAGGCTCTTCTTCAGTGTCCATAGTAACACTATAGAGTCCTCTAGCACATAGTTGGATCTCCATGTCTCCTTTCCATGAGTGGAAATTAAACAGAGTCAAGAGTTCTACGGAAGAAGCCATCCAAAAATGCTGGAGTGAATGCTTTCACCTGTTAAAAACCTACAAATCACAACAAAAGGGGCATCGTAAGGTCATATAAACTACACATTTTAGGCTTTCATCACACCCATCATAGTTGATCAAGCAAGCTTGACCAACAATTTCCTTACTTGGGGTATTAAGTGGTAAGCCTTGGCTTCTAGTGCAGTGTTGCAATTTTTGAGCTTTGCTCAATTTTTCATGCAAGATCTATCAAAAACCTTGTTTTTGAGAGATCTAAGCTTCATCCCATCGTGATCTATGATACCATATTAATTTGTCACAGTGGTCTAGGAACCGAAAACACAGTCTCACAAATAATTTAGACAAATATGCATAAAATTGGAAAAATGGTGCTGCAATGAAAGTAGCAGCTTTCTATAATCAAATGAAAGAATCATGATACAATACAATGATCATGCTAGATGCATGAATTCCAAGACAATTCAAATTCCCAAGGAGGTCATTCGAATTGAATGAGTGAGTCTAGCTTAACTGAATGTAAGCCACAATAAACACTCAAGTTAACCACTAATCAAAACCCTAATTGATTCAACTGAGTCCCAATTGAAGTTAGAGTGCAATAAATGACCGAGTCTAAGTGAAAGTAGCTCAAACACATGTCACTGCAATCCAACCAACAAGTGGTAGCGCATCAATGACTCCAATGAACTCTGATGAGGTTAACTAAAGTGTAACTGACCATCCGAAGTGGTTGGAGGTGCCCCTGTTGAATCCAGTTCATTAAATAATAAATTTAATGAAGGGAGGCATCTTCACTGCTCTGTTTAACTGATTGTAACCATCCGTTAGAAATAAAGTTCCTTTATGACACTCAGATCACCCCTAGAGTGCTCTAGTTAGCCTCCCCAAATGAAGGAGAAGGCTTAGTTAGCCTCCTTGATTGAAGGTATGCGTGGGTGTGCTCATGCTGATGTCATATAGTGCTCCTTTGATGCCAATTATGTCAATAAAACTTAGGATAGTGGTTTAACTAGGCCAAATTGACCAAAATGAGTGTGTATGGTGGTAAATGTCTCCAACATGCAACCTGCATGTCATATGCAAGTATTTGCATTGCAACTTGTGTGTATCCCCTGAACACATGACTGATGTCTCTGCAACCCACATGTTCATGTCAAAAATACATTTTTTGAAATTTGGGTAGTTTGGTTGGTTATGCAACTGACTCCTTCAGTTGTAACTAATTTGTCTTCGAGCCTATCTCTTCAGAAGCATATAAATAGAGGTAGGGAGGTCCATGGGAGAGGACTTTGTTTGCATTGTTATGCTGGAGGAATTGAGACTCTCTTTTCCCACACCTTTTCCATAGAATATTTCTCCTTATGTTGCAAATATTGGAGGCTGAGTTCCTTGGATAACATAAGCAACAGAACCAAATCAAGGTTTCGTGAAGTGCCCAACTTGAAGAGAAGGTATATTTGTACTTGTTTTCAAGATTACTAAAGATGTGATGTTGTTCTTCTTTCGAAATAATTGTTCAATGTGTGATTGAATTTATATTTATGATTAGATGTTTATGTTAATCAGAATAGTTTCTCATATTGCTTTGATTATCATTTCTTTATATGTGGTCATATTGGTTTGAGGAAGGTATAATTCATTTTTTAGGTCTCTTGGAGCAAGAGGAGAAAGAGGAGCAAGAAGAGGATTGAAGGGCTACTTGGATCAACATTCATTTGACTAAGGTACAAACCATTCTAATATCTAAAACTTGCTTATATATACTTTCAGAACCATATGCATCTCTCTTTTAACCCCAGTACGTTGATGGCCTCTTAAACCCTAGCCATAGGAAACCTTCCTTTACAACAGAACTAACGACTTTGTTGGGGACAGCCTTGTCTGTTTGGGGTTTCTCTGTATTTATTTCATCCTTTTGTAAAGTTTCAAGTCCTTCTTGCCACTTAGGAACACCTTCTAATTTTGATAGTACAATTCCCCTGCCTTCTTAAGGAAGTTTTTGACCTTTTTTGGGATTTTTTCAACCCATACGTGATTTGCAGACTGAATAGTCACATGTCTAGTTTGTACACGCGACCTAATATACTGTCAAACTATGTATGACATGTGACCTGTCAGTAGTACAATCCACGTGTGCCCCTAAAACAATGCTTTTTCCTCATTTTTGTGGTTTTTTCTGTTGTTGTGGATTGTTTGGTAGGTCTTTTGGGGTCCTCTGTAGGTGCATGACTCCAGGGAGTTAGTGACATCCCTTTTGGTTTTTATTTATCTATGTGGTAAGTCTTTTTATAGCTTTAGGGTTTATCTTTTCTCATTCCCCCTACCCCCTTTGCTTGGTTTGTATTTTGTCTTATGTTTCTTGTGAGCCTATGTCAATGATCTTTGTCTGAGTTCAGAAGCTTGTTGGTGCTTGTTTCCTTCTTATTTTGTTTTTTAAATTCACCATGCCTAAGTAGTTGACTTGTATTTTATGCAAGCCTTCCTTCCAAGTAGGGTTTATACTGACTTTAGGGCATTCTAGAGTCTGTTTGGTGGTTGTATAGCATAGTTCCTTTTGATTTGTTCTTCTCATTTGCATACTTTTATTTGTAGGTAGTTTTTCTTTTGCATTTATAAAAGAAAAATAAAAAGAACATATAGTTGTTTAATATGCATGTATATTAGGCTTTTCTCTTTAATGCACTGCATATCATTATTTAAAAAAAACAAAAAATTGTTCTTTTGTGGCTTTCAAGTTTCTATTTGAAAAGAAAGAGAATAGTTTTTTATTTTTGCATTTCATTTCTCTTTGCTTAGTCATTTTGTTTCAACTTTGAGTCAAAACACCACCTAAGTTTCACGCCATTTACCCTATGACTAAAAAAAACCTTTTAAAATGAGTGGTATAATTTAAAAATTACTAGTAATTTTTATTTTATAGGCTCCTACACCAACTAGCTTAGGCTAGACTTGTGGATTAGGGAGTTTCAACTCTCTACAAGTGTTTAAATTCATATGTAGTTGTCTAATAAATATGTAAATCCTATTCTATGGTGATTGTATTTGGGAGTCTCCTCTCAAACAGGAGTTAAACATGAGGCCATGTGGAGGATTGGACTGAGGAGCTAACCCTATGATTCCTTCCCAAAGCGTAGACCAAGGTTTTTGGGCATCTGGGGATTTCTGTCAGTACAACCCTTTAGGCCCCATGTGGTTCTGGTGTTGACAGGGTTTCAGTCTTTGCTACCCTACCCATGCATATGAATTAGGCTTGTGACTATCCCCCTAGACTATCAGTATAGTTGCGGTAGCCTTTAGTCTCTTTGACATTTAGGGTTCATACATAGGTATACCAAAAGGATATTTCTGGTCTACCTTGGACAGGCTTGGAAGGTAACCTAGGTAGAAGGTGTGGGAGGGAGGTTGGGTGATTCCTCCACTTGTGCCTAAGAACATCTACAGGGATGGCAAGTAATTGTCTATCATCTTTCTTTTGGAAGGCATATCTTATACCTGTTTGTCTATTTGTCTTTAGGAATTTTTTAGTGAGTATTGTGTGGTTTGTCTGTACTTAGTTTTCCTTCAGGTGTGCTTTCTATATTTTTTCCTATCAACCTCAGACTTTGTATTATTGTTTGAAGCTATGGCTAGAACCCCTTTGAACACCAACCAATAGATCCCCATGCTAAGAACTCCTTGTACTATTCCTCTCACAGGGAATGTTGGTGTTCCTTTGATGGCCACATTGAATCTACTTGGATTCACCCTAGGGCTACCAGTGTGGTTGTTTTCCACTCCAATTGTCTTGAATGCTCCTGATGCTTCTCAAGTAAGCTCCTTATATCAAGGGCATCAAAACAATGCTTCCCCTTCACCTGTAGTTGATTCTACTCCTCCTTCTACCTCATGTAGTGAAAGTACTGATACTAGTAATTGACAGTCTAAAAGGAGTAAAAGAAAGAGGAATAGGAAGAAGAAACATAAGAAAGGGGGCACCCATTCAACCTCTATAGTTCAAGTTAAACCTTGCCACCCAGCCTCTGGAGTTCATGCCGGGGGAATCCATACAACCTTTGCAGGTCATGTTGGATCTAAGCACTCAACCTTTGCAAGTCAAGTTGATCTTCACCATCTAGCCTCTATTGATCATGTTGATGGGATCCTTCCAACCTTTCTAGGTCACGTTGGATCCAACCTCTATAGTTCATGCTTAGGGAACCCTTTCAACCTCTGATGTTCAAGTTGAACCTACCCATCCAACCTCTGCAAGTCATGTTGGATTCATCCACCCAGCCTCTGAAGTTCATGCTGGGGGCGCACACTCAACTGCCGCAAAGCATGTCGATCCTAACCATTCATCCTCTATTGTTCATGTTGGTGGTGCCCATCCAACCTCTATAGGTCATGTTGGTCCCAGTCTCTCGGCATTTTTCATTCATGCTGAAGAAAATCCGTCAGTCACTACGAGTCATGTTGACACTGTTGAAAAGACTAACTGTTCAAAACACAAGCCCTAGTTTCCTTGTAATATTTGTGAGGGAGACCATCTTACTTATAAATTCCCTTCCATCGCGGAGGTGAGAAGAGTTTGGTTCTAAGGTCATGCCATTTTTGAACATCCTGAAGTTTTTCAACAACCATCCTCTCTTAGTCTGGTTGGACCCAGTCACCTTGCCTATGGTGGTCATGCTGGGGGGGAAATTTCAGCCTCTGTAGGTCATGCTGAGAGCAAGTAGTCAGCCACTTCTAGTCATGTTGACATTATTGAGAAAAATGGTCATGTGAAAGGAAAACTTAAGTTCCCTTATAAGCTATGTGAGGGAAATCATTTTACTCACTAGTGCCCTGCTATCACAGAGGTGCGAAGAGTGTGGTCCGAGACTCAAGTATTTCCTTCTCTTGAACAACCTATAGTTTCTTAACAGCCTACTCAAACTTTTTTTGATCAAGTGGTCGAACCAATATTATCTTTGGTTGATCCCACTCTTCTTTCAAAGAGTGATCCTTATGTGATTAAACCAATCTCAGCTTTGGTCAATCTCACTCTCCCTTCGGAGAGTGAATTTCACAAAGCGATTGAATTGATTTTAGTATCAATCAATCCCACTCTTCCTTTGGAGAGTGAAGTGTCTACTAGTCACATTTTCTTCACTGCCAGTTCATAACTTACTGAACAAAGGGGCACTGAACTCACTCTGGATCAATCCCCACCAAGCTCTCAGATTGCTTCCTTTGATTGGGATAGCCTAGTTGAGCCACGCCTTCCTTCTAATGAACATTTCCAGATAAAGGAAAAAGTTGAACCATACATGATTGATCATTGTATTGTTGATGAAGGAGCCTCAGTTAGTATCTTGTCTACTCATGCTTGGCAAGCCATGGGATCTCCCAGTCTTGTGTTGAGTACTAGTTAGTTACTGGCGTTTGATAGAAGAACTAGTATAGCCTTGGGAATTGTTTCTCAAACACTTGTTACTTTGGGTGGGAAGACCATCTTAGTTGACTTCATGGTGATAGAAGACCCCTTGGACTTCAATATGTTCCTTGGACGTGATTATGTCTATTCCATGCAAGTTGTGGTGTCAACATTATTTCGTGCGATGTATTTTAATCATGGTGAATAAATTGTCACTATTGATCAGTTGTATTTTCTTGATTTGTCTTCTGACAGAACTAGAGACTAGGTTTTCCTTCATTGATTCCTAGTGTTTCTATAGACACTACCCCGCCATGGGTGAGCTACGTGGCCTCATGTCCTTTGCGTTCAATTGCTATTGAGAAGCAGCCTCGGTTTTCATGCTTACCTTCTCGGGACTTGGTCCCAGTAATTGACCAGGTGAGTCATCCTATACAGATCATGGATCCTGCTCTCCACTCTGTAGATCCATTTCAAATTTTAGACATGTGTCCTATCTCGGATGATCTCCTTCCTTCAGATGAAGTCTTCCTAGAGTCTTTGATATAGTTTGACCTTCTTTTGGATGTTGGTTCAGTTGTGGCTAAGTCTAAATCTGACTTTCTTAATAATCCTTATCTTTCTGTTGATCAATCTCCTTCTTTTGTTTATGTTGAGTCTTCGAACTCTCCCTTAGAACAGCAAGTGAGTGATCCTGATGAGTTTGATTTTTCTTATGAATTTTTCAACTCCTCTGATGATGAGTTTGTTCTTGCAGACTGTACCTCCCTTGTTGATCTTTGCTTTTCTTGTGAGGTTGATATTACTGATTGTGAACCCTACGGAATTGGCACTATAGATTCCTCTTTCGTTGATTCTACCTTGACTACACCTTTTGTAGAAGATAGCAAATCCACTATGTTTCTGCCAAAGTGACCTGCATCGGATATTTTCTCTTGAATGTGATACTGGTGTTGTTGTTTCTTGGAGACATGATTCTTAGTTGGATTCACAACTGTTTACTAGACTTGTCTTGTTGTTCAAGATGTAACTGCATTTGCATGTATCCTGCTCGAGCTTTTGAGCTTGATGTCGGCTTCCATGGGTTTAGCTTGTTGTATTAGCCCTCATCTCTGTTCTCATTGTCGCTTAGCCTTGTATCATCTTGCCTTTGCAACTTGACACCTTTTTCCTTGAGGAGACATTCCCTGAGTGTCCTTATCTTTCTCTCTTTCCTTGCATTATGCATAGGTTTGTTCCTTGTGCTTGGAACTAGTTTTTCGTGTTCATGACACTCGTCTCCTCGGATTTAGAGCATTCTTTTTGTTCTCCTTCGAGCTCGTTAAAAAAAGTAAGGAGGCCGTGAGTTGAATTTTCTGGACTCGTTAAAACTTCATGAGAAATATATGGAGTTTCTTTAGGCCCAGGTCTGACTCCTCAAAATAGACTTGACTGTCGAGTAAACTTGTCCGTTAAATCTCGTTAAGAATATGTGAATGGGCATCCACATCAATGGTAGGTTATCTCTTTCTCAGACCATGTGGAATAATATGAGAAAGGAACACTCTCTTTTATTCAAAATTGATAAGAGTATTCCCAGGCATATGTTTATCACTTTTTTAGACTTGAGGGACTAAACTTATGGAAAAGGAACCCCCGGTATGAGCTTAGTTTTCTCTTTTTCGTGCTCTAGACCCAAAGATGAAAAATATTCCAAGCGTACTTTATGTATTTTTCATGATCGTTAAACCCTAAAGAATAAAGCATCGATTTTATTGTTGTAAGCCCCATTTCTCATAATCAAATGGATCTTTCCGAGGGATCTTGCCTTCCTTCACACTCATAAAACTCAGGCTATATGCTGCTTTTCAAGGAGCGTTGCGTAGGTGGTAATTTAACCTTTTTTCAGAACTTCCTGACTAACATTAGAGGAAATTTCAACTCAAAATAGGATTCCTAAGGAAAATTAATAAAATAATAGTTAAAATAATAAAATAATATTTCTTAATTTTAGAGGAAGAAAAGAAAAAACTACTTTTTTGTTCATATTTTTGAATTATCTCCTTGTGTTTTTACTCAAATTTCGATCGGGAGAGCTCATTAGATGCGGAATTAAATTCTACATCCAACGATTACCCACTCAGCATACTTTTGACGGTCCCCTGTACCCCAAAAACAAGAAATACCTGAAAAAATTGTCATCATCACATTTTTTCAGGTATTTCTTATTTTTGGGGTAGCAGGGCCCGTAAAAAGTATGCCGAGTGGGTACTCATTGGGTGCAGAATTTTAATTCCACATCCAACGAGCTCTCTTGATCGAAATTTGAGTAAAAACACAGGGGGATATGCCGAAAATTCGAACAAAAAAAATAGTTTTTTTAATGATACCTATCCCCAAATTTATATTAAAAAAATGTTTAAGAGGTGCTCCCTTTTTTAATTTTAAAGCATTTTGATTGGCTAATACATGATGACATGGAATTTGTATTATTTTTGGAAGGTCCATTTTAAATTAAAATTTCCTCTAATGGTACAAAAAAGGTGCGCCTTACTTCTTTGGAAGCTAAGAGAGTTCTTCTGTGGTTTGTTTTATACTTTCCCGGCCTCAGGAGACTAAATTGGATGAAAAAGTCCCCCTCTAGAGTCTTCTTTGGATTTTTTAGAATCTCTAAACTATGAAAACACCATTGAGCATTCACTAATTTGGGCTCATAAAATCCACGAATAAGTTCTTTATCAAGCATTATTCTGTCTCTTCTTCGAGCTTTCCAAAAATGAAGAAGGTCCTGAGTTTGCTTTCTTGGACTTGTTAAACCTTTACAAGAAAGAGGGGAAAGGAAGTTCATTCACATGTTTTTACATCATGGAAGCAAGTCTTGTCTCCTTGAACAAAGCACCAGTTTTGATTCTATCAACAATTAGGTCCTAGTATTTTGACCTTATCCTGATTCATAGTTTCTTACTCCTTTGGTTGGTTTATTTTCCAATTATATGGGGAATATGTCAATGCCTCCTACATTGCAGATTTTTGTCGTTGGTATTTTTGTGTCAAAATATTCCTAAGTAACTTTTGTGTCATGCTCACTGTTCAAGGATTAAACCTTTGTTGGCCATTCTGTAGTTGCCTTGACCTTTTGTGTCAGCCATTCCCTGGTATCATTTCATTACATCATGTCTTTGGCACTCCTTGTCATGAAATTCTATACCAATTCCAGATCCAGTTAGTGTTTGAATTACCTCATGTTGGACGATGAAGGATGCCTTAGTGCCTTCCTTCCAATGGATCTCTTCCTATCGACTGCAAAACATATTTCTCAGGGAATAATATTTAGAGTTTTATGATAGTACCTTGGGGATTGCAGTCATCAGTGGCAATTTCCATCGCTATTGGGTAGTGGGAATACCTTAATGTCTCCTACTTGATGGATTCTTCAAGTGTTTGACTTCAATTCCATGTATTCACACTTGTTTTAATGTACTAGGTACCTTGGGGACCATTTTCATTAATTGTGGTTTCCCTCGCATTTGTTAACGGTTCTCATCATTGACTGGTAATCAAACAGTTTCCTCCATGTTCAAATTCAACTCCTTTATTCTCATGGTTAGGATTTGTACCTTTTTGGGTGGTTTGGATTGAATACCTTGGGCCGATAGTAGCATCATCATATTTTTCTATTGCCCAATTTGCGCAAGACCTTGTCACACTTCATATGAAATTTTGTAGAGACATATATCCACCTTGTATTCTTGTGGCTATGATTGATTGTTGAGCATGGATCCACCTTGCTCATTTGTGGCCATGACTCCTTTATATTTGATATGGTTCCTTTTTGCATATTGAGAGACCATGATAGTTTCATCAGTTATACACATCTTAGATCCACATGTATCTTTATGGCGATGTTTTGTATATGGACTTGTATGTCCCAGAGATCAGTTTTGTCTAACATTTATCTCTTTCAGGTACCCTTGTTCGAGCCTTTTGATCTTGGATTCTCTGCTCTCTCCATACTTAGTTGTTTCCTTTATAATGTATTTTAGATATCGTCTTCCACTATAACCTCATACATTAGGGGGCATCTGTTATAGCTCAAAATGACACATCTCTACCTGTGATCACTTTCGCATGATTCTGTCACATGTCGACACTTCCATGACAACACTTCATGAAAGTCACTGAAAAAACACCTAAATTGGAGGATCCATATCTTGAGTTTTGTAACTCTGTTTGACCTATTCTCTACACCATTGGAAAGGTATTTCATCTAGCTAAAACGTTTTATAGGACAACAAAGTCTGGAAATTCCTAGAAGTAGCCTAAAAATGATATTTTTGATGCATACGCAATTTTCCTTAAGGAAACCTATGTGTTGTACGCGACTTGTCTATATAATACCCACGTGGACCCTGAAAACATGAGTATTTTCATTGAAACCTGTGTTTCATATGCAAGTATTTGAATTGCAACCCACCTGTATCCTGTGAACATGCGACTGATGTCTCTGCAACCCGTGTGTTCATGTCAAAAATACATTTTTCAAAATTTGGGTAGTTTGGTTGGTTATGCAACTGAATCCTTCAGTTGTAACTAATTTTTCTTCAACCCTATCTCTTTAGAAACATATAAATAGAGGTAGGTAGTTCCATGGGAAAGGAATTGAATCTTTGCATTGTTATGTTGGAGGAATTGGGACTCTCTTTACCCACACCTTTTCCCTAGAAGCTTTCTCCTTGAGTTGCAGAGCTTGGAGACTGAGTTCCTTGGAGAAGAGAAGCAGCAGAACCAGATCAAGGTTTCGTGAAGTGCCCAACTTGAAGAGAAGGTATATTTGTACTTGTTTTCAATATTAATAAAGATGTGATGTCTTTCTTCTTCCCAAATCATTGTTCAATGTGTGATTGAATTTATATTTATGATCAAATGTTTATGTTAATCAGAATAGTTTCTCATATCGCTTTGATTATCATTTATTTATATGTGGTCATATTGGTTTGAGGAAGGTATAATTCGTTTTACAGGTCTCTTGGAGCGAGAGGAGCAAGAGGAGCAAGAAGAGGATTGAAGGGCTGCTTGGATCAACCTTCATTTGGCTAATGTATGAACCATTATAATATCTAAAACTTGCTTATATATACTTGCAGAACCATATGCATCTCTCTTTTAACCCCAGTACATTGATGGCCTCTTAAACCCTAGCCATAGGAAATTTTCCTTTACAACAATATCATTTCATCTGAGACTATGTTCAGAGAGGAGAAGTCATGCTTCAGTACATTTCCACTGATAAGAAGGTAGCAGACATACTGATGAAGTCTTTGGTGAGGGGCAAGTTTGTCTTCTTCAGAGACAAGTTGGGAGTGGTGCAGAACACCCTCCTCAGTAAGAGGGAGTGTTATTTTTGTACCTTCGAAAGTGTTTCCCTAAGTGACTTTATCCTTAGTCACTTAGAAGGGGGAAATTANGACTTTAATGTCTAAAGTCAGTTTTTGATAAATTTAAGTGGGTGAGTGAAATTAATATTTTAGAAATAAAATATGAGCAATTAATTTCAACCGTTGATCTAAACTAATATTCACCATTGGATTAGATGGGCCCTAGGGTTTACTCAAAAAGGCAATGGAAAGGCATTTTGCCTCACTTTTGCAGATTGAAGTGAGAAGAGAGAGTTGAGAAGAGAAGTTTCATTTTCTGAGATAGAAAGGAAACAATTTGCAGCATGCAAATAAAGGAGAGGACAGAAGCAAAGAGGGCACATAAATTGAGGAGAGTACACTAGCATTTATTGCTGGTCTGTACATTTCGTATGGTAGGATTTTCGAAGCAGTAGGCACATTTTTCGAAGCATATTTCTGGGCACAAATTTCGAGAATTTTTTTAGGAACAAATTTCAAGGTCCATACAGTCATCCCATATGGTACAGTCCATATAGTTCATCTGTACAATCAGTACAATGGCATGGAAATCGAGGCAAAAAACTGAGAAAAAAAACCTGAGTTTGATTTTTTCTGTTTGGCGCCGAAAACAAGGCAGAAATTTTCTCTTATGGGTTGAGATAAGTTGGTATGAAAATTTCTGAGCTATGCTGTAAATTTACTAATAATAAAATGTCTCTCTCTCTCTCACTGGTTTTCCCTTTGTGGGTTTTTCCAGGGCCATTGGCTGAAAATATTTGTGTTTTGTGTGTTGAATGGCGTGCTGATATTTATTTTCTCTTAGTGAAAAATTGTAGTTCCAACAATGTTTTAAAGTCTAAAAATTTCATGTTTATTTCCAACACTTATATTTTCTGAGAATGTCATAAACAGAGTTAAATTTTACTTGAAACCGGTGGCTGAAAACTAGTGAAAAATATACATTAACCATTATTCTTGAAAATACAACTAGTTCATTTTTCAGACCAAACGACACGAATTTGTAAGCAAATGAGCCAAATTCACACACGAATGTTGTTTTCTTTTGATCATATTTGGAAATTGATACTTGATTGTAACCTAAGAAATCATCTTTAAATGAGTAACATTCATGTCCTGCAACTTCATTGAGAATTTCATCTACAAAAGGATTCAAAAATGGGTCTGTCAGAGTGACTTTGTTTAGTTCATGGAAATTTAGGCAAATTCTGAATCTTGTCGGGTCATGCTTCTTTGGTTGTACAACCATTGGGCTTTCCCATTCTGACTAGTCGATATGGTAGATAACTCTGACTGCTAACACATTGTCAATCTCTTTTTTCACTATCTCTTTATATTTATGAGCAAGCTTGTATGGTCGTTTCTTTATTGATTTTGCATCGGGTTTTATGTTGATCTTCATTTCACTCATTTCATGAACTAAACATTTAAGATCCTTATAATCCCAAGTGAAGACATCATGAAATTATTTTAATAGGTTAATTATTTATGTTGTCTCTTCCTCTTTCCAGTAATATTTGATTCTTTCCATTTTTTGTCTATCATCATTAGAAATGTTGAATTCTTTTGTTTAACCTTTGTGTCCATCCATTGTGGTGCATTTCTTTCATTAATTTGTCGAAATCATTCCTTGAATTGTGAAAATGATGTTGAGAATACTTCTGTTGTCATCGGTTTAGGTTCTTCTTTTTCTGTTGATTTAACTTTAAATATTGTTCTGATTGGTTTCCTCGTTTCCAGATGGTTATATTTCCATTGAAAGCTCTTTCCACTTGTATGCTCGGTTTCTATTCAAAGTCTTGTCAAATATGATGACATGAACTGTTCGATCAGTTGTGAGTTCGTGTCAAACTATTACTAGCACTCGGTTTTAGAAATGTTTTTATTTGTTTTGTAGCTTTGACTAGTTGGTCATCTTCAGGTATAAAATTAAAGTCCTTGATGAAATTTTATTGGATTTCGTTCCATAAGAATGTTTCACCTCGTGCTTCCTCCATCTTGTACCACTTATTTGTTAGGTCATCTAGTGTTGATGTAAATAAGTGCAGACATAGTTGTTCATATTTATATCCAAGTCTTTTCCACTATTTTTCACATGTATTTATGTGTTTTTCAAGGTCCTTCCCTTGTGTAAAGACTGTTATTTGTTCCTAGTTTGTTAGCTTCTTTCCCCCAAATATTTTGACAAAGTACATTGAAGTTGTCTACCATGATTGTAGTCTCGACTGGTGAGTATCCCACCATCGAGCAGCTTGTCCCGTAAATGTTTCGACTAGACTTTGTAGTTGGCCATGTTCACCTATATTTTTGGATACTTGTTCAACATGAAGGGCTGGCGATTCCTGCTCTTTATACCTAAGTGATGGTTTGTTTTATGTTTTGATTGGTGCTAAGGAACGATATTCCCTAACTTTTATTCCAAATATTTTTGGTATTATGGACACAAAAAAACATTGACGTGTTTGTTTTATCAGAATGGATTGAATGGTCCAACACTCCCTTACTTGTAGTTCATAGTTTTTTATTCATCAGTTGTATAATTCTTCTTTTGAGTTATAATCAGGCGATTCTTGGTTTCCTAAATGAAGTTCCCTAAATATATTTGTCTCATTGCAGTCCTCATTATGTTGTATGTTGTATAGTTGTCGGACATCGACTTCTTCGTCTATAGGATCTATCCATGGTTCACCTTGTGAGGGATGAATATGAACAATTACCTTTTGTCCATTTCCTTTAAAATTTATTATTTCTTTATCGATCAATATATATGCTTTCATTTCGATCCCCATGGTGCACCTACTAGTGTTGGGAAAGAATCAGATCCTTCCTTAGGGTTAATAATTCTGAAATTGACTTTCGTGGTGATGCCCTTTATAGTTGTGTCGATATTCTTCCAAACAAAAATGGGTTCAATCAGTCCTTGGTCGGCTAGTTTTAAATATATTCCTAACTTGTTTAGTCTAGGTTTTCCTAATTGTTCCCATGTGTCTCTTGTTATGATGTTTACCTGAGATCCATAGTCGAGACATGGTATCCTTCGATTTCTAGGTCGATAAGTGGGTCAGTGTCACTTATATATTTTTGGTTTAAACTGAAAATTCTTTTATCTTGTTTGTCAGTGCCAGGTTTGTTCTTGAGATTGTATAATAAGTCAATAAATTCTGTGAATGAACTATCATTGTGTATTAGATTAATTAATTCTTGATATATTTTTAGTCGAGTATCATCATTTGCTTCCTATGCCGCTAATTCTTGAAAAATGTTCGATGCATCATTATATAATTGTTTTTGTATGACGGGATTAGGATAGTCATCTTTATTCTTTATATTTATGATTCTAAGATTGTCATTTCCAATTTTAGTACCTTTTCTAGTAACGATTTGTAAATTCTTTGTGCGAATAACATCACATTTTTGGACATTCGACAAGACATTAAATTTCTTCTTTTATTTTTATTTTTTCTAGCATGGTGGGAAAATCTTATAAAGCGTGATCTCCCACACCACAACTGGTACAAAAATTAATGTTGGTTTGATCCTTGTATGGACACTCAGTGTGTCAATGCCCTTCATTTAAGCACTTGTAACAATGGATCGGTCGTCGTGGTCTATTTTCTCGATTCATAAAGAATAGGCCTCGACTTGGATAACCTCCATAACAATTGTTACCATATCGGCCCTCATACCTTAGGCCTTCATATATTTGATTCTTTTGTTCATTCTAGACGTTGTTTTTCCTTGGATAGTTATCATTATTATTCTGGATGACAGCGTTTGTTTGGTAGACCGCATGGTAGTTTTGTTAGTTCTTCAAATTTAGGTGACACTCAGCTGTTGCATGGATTTTGACCTTAGTTATTTCACACAGGGTATATTTTTCATTCTTCATGTTATATGGACAATATTTTGTCACGTGTAGACTCTGCTCCTGGAAGATGTCACAAAATAATTTCTACTGAACAAAGTGCACATCTTGCTGATGATCTTCTTGTCGAAAATTATCTTTAGTGTGCCCAAGTTGAGAATTTTGTACACCAAACATCGCGGCCTTTTAGGTTTAAATCCAGTATTGATTTTTTCATTATCTCTAGTTTTTATTCAATACGGCTATCAGCAGGGTTCACTGGATAGTCCTCATCCATTTCTACTTGCAATGCCTTCGTAAGTGCATCTTCATAGGTATTGAAAGTTTTTAGTATGATATGAATCCAAATATTTTGTAGGAGTCCTACAACAAAACATTGGATTAACAATTGCTCATCTATATTATAGTCCAATTTGTTGATTAGGTCTTTAATTATTTTGCCGTACTACAAGACTATTTCTCTATGTTTTTTGACTGCAGTCTTTAATTTCTTTGCTTCTAGATGCTTTGCATTTGGAGTCTTGAAGAATGACATGAATTGTTGTTTAATTTTTTCCTTAGTAACATTCAAAGGATTTTCTATATATTTCATATACCATGTAAGTGCTCACTTTCACATGGCACCTACGAATTGCTCCATCTATCAATCTTCATTTGTAACAGTGATAGCTTCCCAGGTCAGCACATAGACGAACAAATGTTGTCTGGTATATTCATCACCCTCGTAGAGGGGGATGTGTGCAGAGACATGCACCACATCTTTGGCATCAGTGTCTCCTTCAGGAAGCGGAGAAGGTGGTGGTGGGTTACTTCTTGTTGTTAGTGATTGAGGAAAATATGAAGAAACTTGAACTTTATAACTTTAATCAATAATAACAATGCATATAAATCTCATCAATAATACAAAGACATAAATCAAACCATATAACACAAGATATACCTTGGGAAAACCCTCTATTCATTCAAAGGATAAAAAACCCAGCAAACGATATTAGACAATGATTGATAAGTAGCAGAGAATTATTATAACACAATAGCATATTGCTTTCATCGAGAGCACCAGAGAGAGGAGATCAAATGGAACACTGTATCTAACTTTCCAAGTGCATAGCACTTTAATAACAAGTCAAATTAGGTTTTAAACAAAAATAGGATGGTTGCATGTAGCAACAACTTGTTAACACTTAGAACATTGATCCATCTTTAATCAGACACCCCATACTGATCTCGTGTCAAGGTGTCACTCCAAATTATCTTCCACATGAAGATGTGCTCCTTCCATTAATTAACTAACTCTAACTGAGTAGTTAAATGAGTTGAACTAAATGTAAGTGAGTTGAACTAAATGTAACTAAACAGAACTGAATGTAACTGAACAGAAATGAATGTAACTGAATAGAACTAGTGCATCTCTATCAGTGTTTATTTCCAATAACCATTTGCATAAATTAAGGAGTTGAACCCTTAATTAATTGAACTTGTTTACCATAACTGCAATTCAAATTATCTCTCTATCTCTATGCTTATATTAAATATCTCTGCATGGTCCATGTGTGTTTTCATTAGTTAATCATATCATACTCATAAGATCGTTTCTGAACCAATGATCATATATATTGCCCCATGTCATATACTCATATGCTAAAGTAAATCAATCTAGGGGTAGATAATCCCTAAAGGAGACTTGTAGCAACTGTTGATCATGACTAGCCATACATCACATAGTATATCTACTTTACATAGTAAAGTACACCACTTCATGAAGTGAGGATATTCGTATGACTACACAAGCCTACTGTCCACCTAAATCATATGAGGATATTTGTAGTACTACACAAGCCTACTATCCACCTAAATCATATGAGGACATTCATAGGACTACAGAAGCCTACTGTCTTGAAATTACTCACAATACTTTACAGCATCACCACCTCAATCATATGGGGATATTTGTAGGACTACACAAGTATACTGTCTTACTATTACTTACAACACTTTACAGCATCACCACCTCAATCATATGAGGATATTTGTAGGAATACACAAGTCTATTGTCTTGCTATTACTTACACATTACTGGAGAATAACTCCTGATGCTGTAATCCCAACACTCCCTCTCAGCAAGGGAGACATTCTCTACCATAGCAAGCTTACCTCGGAAGTGTTTAAAATTTGTCACAAATAAAGGCTTGTCACAAATTTGCAATCTTCTCATCAATACCTATGTACTATAACTCATGAACATGACTTCAATGAAGTAATGCTTCATCTCAAATGTGTTTTATCATAAAACATATATAGGGTTTTCGAGAAAGATTGACTATTAACACCTAATGACTATAGGCTCAAGTCTTTCACCCTAGTAGGTAGCTTCCCAAGCTACATTACTCCTTAGTATGTAGTACTATCCGCAAAACACATTCTGCTTTTGTGGTACTTTCATATATACATCTTTCTTCTGTATTACTAGCTGCAATACACTTAGCTTTTGTAGTACTAACCTCAAATTACATCACTTATCTCAGGGTAAAACAATATCTGGATAGCACAATCAAATAACAGGTCTGCCATGTATCAAATACAATAAAGATCCTATTCTAATATACCTCAAAGGTGCTCAAACATATGCTTAGTAGTAAGCATAAAACACAACAGGCCTGCTCAAAGACCAACCAACTACTTACACAAAGTAGCATCATCTGGATCTACTCTAGAATAAAGTTTCTCTAAAATAGAAACCATGGATTTTTTAAATCCATCACATACAACATTATACAACAAATGTGTAATAACATGTAGAAAGAAAGACTTATCTTTTCTTTCACTCTTCAACATTTGTTGACTTCTTGAATCTTCCGTTATATGGTGAAGTTCTTTGTGAGCTTTCTGTTCTCTATGATTTTATTAAATTCATGATCACTTTCTCAATGATCCTTTTCTTTATATTTCCAGCACCCCAAATACCTCTCCGAGAGTTTTAACTGTTCTCTAACAGTCTAGACTATAAATAGTCTCTAAGACTTTTGACCATGTCTCTTCTCATGTGGATTCTCTCCGCAAGCTATCACAGCCCTCGGCTTCCTAAGTCATGTATGATGACTAATTGGTGGGGACTTTATCTGCTATCGCCTATGAAGACACATCAATACTCCCTCTTCAACTATAGGAGTTATTATGTACTATACCAAGATTGTCTCGGATAGAAGCTTAAAAAGAATGCTGTCAATGTTGCTCATCTATGGATATATTTTCTCAAATATAACTGACTAGAACCCTCAAAATATTTACTACTTTTCAACATTCTCTATCTAGAGAAACAAATGTGATCTTCCTCTATCACTATATTAGCCAAATTTCATATATATTTAAAACTCTCTTTTACTGATCAAGACATATATGAGTCCATAGACACTAGTACCAAGTAGGTACCACAACACATGCTTTGTACATGTCTATGTACAAACTGCAAAGCACATAATAGATCATGGGACCTGTGACTAACCAAATACATCTCAACTTACTTGAGATCCTCAAAATATGAAATAAGAATTTTAAAATTTCATATTTACCTTCGTATGTGTGGCCATGGATTTGTAGTCCATCATCCTGAAACTCTTTAGGCTCTTTTACTGCACATTTTCCTTAACTGGGGAAAATATTTGTTCAGTGACTACCACACCACTAATCATAAGAATCATAACAATATTCTTGAATACAGTTCTCAGCTTCCTTCTGAATATGAGCATCATGCATCTATCATTTTTACAGGAGGTACATCAACTAGTTACACCGGTTCTTCAGGAGCTAGTGATACTGGCAACTCCCTCTCACCATGTAAATGTGAGAATCATAATATGGATCCTCCATTAGGAATATTTATGCTCATCTATAAATGAAGCTCTTATTTGACACATGAATCTAAATAAGATAGAATATCTTCAGGAGTCTTCAAATCTATCAGAATATAATTAAGCCATCTATTTTTTCTTCTTCCAAAGAGACATAGGAGCCTCCTAAATTGTTCTCTTTCAGGATCATCCATAAAAAATAATCCACATTCATGTCCTTCTTTACTTGTAGGTAAGGGAATATTAATTTTCCCTATAAGACTGTTGGAGACATTTACCACCTTACACACTCATTTTGGTCAATTTGGCCGAGTTAAACCACTATCCTAAGTATTATTGGATTAATTAACATCAGTGGAGCATTAAATGTCATCAGATAGATCACATCCACGCCTACCTTCAGTCAAGGAGGCTAACTTAGCCTTCTCCTACATTTAGGGAGGATAACTAGAGCACTCCGGGGGTGATCTGAGTCATATTAATGCACCTAATTGCTAGCTGATGGTTACAATCAGTTAAAAAGGGCAGTGAAGGTGCCTTCCTTCATTCAATTGATTATTTAATTATTATTTAATGAACTGGAGTCAACAGGGGTGCCTCCAACCACTTCTGATGTTCAGTTACACTTTAGTTAACCTCATTGGGGTTCATTGGAGTCATTGAAATGCTAGAACTTGATGGTTGGCTTGCTATGACATGTGTCTGATCTCTTTCAGTTGAGACTCAGTCATTTATTGCACTCCGACTTCAGTTAGGGCTCAGTTGATTCAATTAGGGTTTTGATTAGTGGTTAACTTAAGTGTTGACTGTGGCTTACATTTAGTTAAGCTAGAATTACTCATTCAATTCGAATGACCTCCTTAGGAATTCAAATTTCCTCTCATTCATGCTTGTAGCATGACATTGTAATGTAATTTCTCATTCTTTGTGTGAATATACAGTGCGGCTACTCATTCTGTAGCCCTCTTTCACTGTTTTCATGAATTATTGTCATTAATCTATTGATGAGACTGTGTTTAGTCCCTAGATCACTGTGCAAGTTTAATATGGTATCAGAGCTCATGGTGGGACGAAGCTCTATCTCTCAAAAACAAGCTTTTTGACATATTTCTACATGAAAATTGAGCAATAGCTAAAAAATCCAGCACTGCACCAGAAGCCAAGGCTTACCACTTAATACCCCAAGTAAAGAACTTGTTGATAAAGCTTGCTTGATTGACTATGCTGGGTGTGATGAAAGACTAAAGTGTGCATGTTGTCTGACCTTACATTTCCCTTTTTGTTGTGATTTTTAGGTTTTCTATAGGTGAAGCATTCACTCCAGCAGATCCAGATGCTCTCCTCAGTAGATATTTTGACCCCATACAATTTCCACTCATGGAAAGGTGACATGGAGATTTAGCTACACTCCAGAGGACTCTATAGAGTCACCATGGACAATGAATATGATCTTGGTTTTGCCATAGAAAAATCAATATTCTTGAACAAGAAGGATGAAGCATTCTATTTCTTGTGCCTCTCTATTTCCTGGGATCTTATTTTCCATCTTGCAGGATTGAAGACTCCAAAATAAATATGGGAAAAATTGGAAACTCTATATGGAAATCAAGATGACCTAAGATTTTACCATCTTGAAAATAAATTTATGTCTCTCCATCCCTCCAATTTCGAGACTCTGAATGAATTTTTCACAAGGTTCAAGCACACTATTTTACTCTTGAAGCAACGCAAAGTGGAGAAGGTGGATGATCAGCTCATCCTTACCATACTCTCCAAACTTGGGGCTGATTATTTAGTTTTTGTTTCTACATTTTGTGCGGGGAATCTCACAACCCCTGGATGGAATATGCCTACACTCAATGCCTTCATTGAGTCCCTAACAAGTGAACATGACAAGCTTGTACAGATGGGGATCATTAGATCTTCCCATGATCAAGCCCTCCATGTCTCAAGGCCCAAAGATATGAAGGGTAAAGGAAAGTAGCAGAATAACCCAAAAACTAAATTTGATGCTCCTAAGCCTAGAGTTGAAAACCAGCAACATGATGAGTCTTCCAGCTCAAGGAAGAACAAAGGAAAAGGGCACCATGGCAAGGAAAAAGTCAAGTGTTCATACTGCGGGAAGGGATTCGACCCTGAACATGCCTGCATGAAGAAGAATATTGATGAAGCTACCTCTCTCCTTGATAGAAATCACATTAATATTCTGGAAAGCTTTCAGAGGAGAGATCAACAAGATCGGGAACCACATCATGAAAAAGGTCATGCCCTCATGGAAATCACTTCAATGTCCAAAGCACTCTTGATTGATTCTGGAGATTTGAACCACATGATGGATAAAAGAGACTCCTTTTCATCCTTGGAGACTGGAAAATCCATCCCCATCCACATGGGAGATGACTCTACCATCATTTCAAAAAGACAAGGTAGTGTTGATCTTGAAAATGGTTTTTTTTCAAATGTGTTGTATGTACCGTCTCTGGCATCAAATCTCCTTAGTGTCTATCAGATGACACATAATGGAGTGCATAAGAGAGTTTATTTCAGCCCAAATGATTTTTATATAACGGAGCTTGCATCTAGGAAACTCATTGCTAAAGGTCTTGCAAACCATCATGTAAGAGCCTATGAGTTTTCCCACTTTGTGCTGGATGCAAAGCCCACCACTCTGATAACACATGGAAATGAGGTTAGTAGGTTGTGGCATGAAAGTTTTGGCCATCTAAATTTCAAATATTTTCAGCAATTACAGAATAACTCCATGGTTGAAGGCCTTTCGGTCATCAAGGAAACCACCATAAATTGCAAGGGCTGTGTGATTGGAAAACACCCTGAGCACAAGTTCAATCGGGGGAAGGCAAACCAAGCTACATGCATATTGGGGCTGATACATTCTGATATCAGTGGTCTGATGCCTATCACATCCATGAATGGATCAAGGTATCTTCTTACTTTTATTGATGATTTTTCAAGGTACACATGGGTCTTCTTTCTCAAAAAGAAGTCTGAAGTATGTGAAAAATTTTCTGAATTGAAGGCCTTGATTGAAAATGCCTCTAGGATTAAGATCAATAACTTGAGATCTGATAATGGAGGGCAGTATGTTAGTAATTATTTTCTTGAAATATTCTCCCAAATTGGTATTCAGGTCCAACATTCAATTCCCTACACTCCCCAGCAGAACGGAGCAGCGGAAAGGAAGAATCGGTCTCTCAAGGAGATGACCACATGTATGTTGGAATCAAAGAAGATTGCTGCAAATTTGTGGGCTGAATCCATTCATGCTGCAGAATATATTTGGAACAAGGTTCCACACTCATATTTGAAAGGGAATACTCCTTTCGAATCATACTTCGGACACAAGACGCGGGATGTGTCGAACCTGCGGGTGTTTGGGTCCACTACATGGGCCTGGATTCCACTTGATAAAAGAAGGGCTTTGCAACCGCAAATAATAGAATGTCTATTTATTCATTATATTGATGAATATAAAAGTTTCAATATTCTAGATATCAAAACTAAATAGATCATCATCGAGAGAGGTGTCAAGTTCAATGAGCCACTTCAGGAGGTGGAACTAGTGAAGGAGAAAACTGTTGAATTTCCTTCCTATTCTACTAAATATTTGGATGATGAAATTGGGGGTGATGACCCTGATTTGGATCCTATTATTTATTATATCAGTGTGCAGAAATAATCATATTCTTAATCATAACCTGAAGTGCAAAATCATCTTCCTACATGGGCCCGACAGACACTCTCCTTCGCAGGAGATAACATTGGAAATCCGGATGATCCAAGGAGAACCTGGTCTGATTTCCAAAGAGCAGGTATTGTGCTCTCTTGTCCTGATAATTTTCTATCCAAAAATTTCTATTTGATGATTATTTCAGATACAAAATCCTACTACCATGTTCAGAAGGATCCGAGATGGCAAGTTGCCATGGATGAAGAGATGAATTCTCTTCAGAAAAACACTACTTGGGAGCTAGTTTCTCTTCCTCCGGGAAGGAAATTGGTTCAATGCAAGTGGGTGTTTCAAACCAAGGTTGCTGCTGATGGAAGAACCTAAAAATATAATGCAAGGCTGGTTGAAACAGGTTTATCTCAGGTCCAATGAGTGGACTACCATGAGACCTTTGCATCGGTTGCAAAAATGGACTCCATCTGCCTAGTATTGGTAATTTCAGCATCTAAGCACTGAGAAGTGCATCATATGGATGTTAAGTCAGAATTTATACATGGAGATATTCATGAGGAGATATACATGAAGCAGCCTAAGGGCTACATTGCTGATCCATCTTTGGTTTGCACGCTAAAGAAGTCACTATACGGGTTAAAACAGGCCCCAAGAGAGTGGTATTTGAAGATGGATGCCTTCCTTCTCTCGCAAAAATTACAAAGGTGTAGATCAGATCCAAATGTGTCTTTACAGTAGTTTGATGGTCATATAATTTTTTTTTATATGTTGATGAATTACTGACAGGTAGCACAGTTTCCTCCATTTCAGCCATCAAAACTACTCTCCATAATGCTTTTGAAATAAGTGATTTGGGGCTCCTAAAACAATTTTTGGGGATCGAAATTGAGAAACATTATGATGGGTTTATGGTCACTTGTTCCAAATACATTTCATACCTTTTATTCAAGTTTAACATGGCTGATTGTAGGCCTATACCATTCCATTTCTTTTCAGGGATTAGCCTTGAAGAAGGAAAAAGCACACCTCCCATGGACTGCACTATCTATCGACAGCTGATTGGTAGCTTGTTGTACTTGACAAATTATTGGATTGATATATGTTATGCCATGAATTTTGTATCAAGATACATGCAGCAGACTCATGATATTCGTTGGAAGGAATCCAACAGGATCTTCCAGTATATTTAGGGAACCAGGACCTACGACATTCACTATGCTGCAAACTCCGAGCTAGAGCTAGTTGGATACACAGATTCTGATTAGGAAGGTGATTCTATTGATTGGAAGTATAATTTCAGATATGTATTCATGTTTGGTGGTGGCCCCATTTTCTGGTCTAGCAAAAAGCATGCTGCCATAGCACTATCTTCAGCAGAGGCAGAGTATCGAGGAGCGATGAATGCTTGCATCCAAGCAGTTTGGTTGGAAGGAATTCTTTTAGAGTTTGATATTGGTAGTAATTTGTCCACTATCCTCTTTTGTGGAAATCAAAGTGCTATTAATATTTCCACGGATCCAGTTACCAGGAAGAGGACCAAGCATGTAGAGATCCACATGCACTATATCAGGGAGCTAGTGCATGACAGGACCATCATTCTGCAATACTGCTCGACTGGTGAGTAGATTGCAGACATCTTCACCAAGATATTTTCAGAAAATAATTTCACTTACCTCCGTTCACTGTTAGGGGTGAGTTCATCAGGGTGATTCAAACTACTTTCAGTGTTCAGCTTGAGGGGGGGTTTTTTCCATTGGGTTTTCCTTCTTTTCCTCACTTAGCTTGTTTTTTAGCATTGTACAGGGTGACCTATGGCCTTCGTTGTCGTGGCCCTAGCATTTTTATGCATTTTATGTTTTCTAACTCCTCCTGAGTATAGCTTAAGGGGGGGTGTTGGAGACATTTACCACCTTACACACTCATTTTGGTCAATTTGGCCTAGTTAAACAACTATCCTAAGTATTATTGTATTAATTAACATCAGTGGAGCATTAAATGTCATCAGCTAGATCACATCCACGCCTACCTTCAGTCAAGGAGGATAACTTAGCCTTCTCCTACATTTGGGGAGGCTAACAGGAGCACTCTGGGGGTGATCTGAGTGATATTAATGCACCTAATTGATAACTAATGATTACAATCAGTTAAACAGGGCAGTGAAGGTGCCTCCCTTCATTAAATTGATTATTTAATGAACTGGAGTCAACAGGGGTGCCTCCAACCACTTCTGATGTTCAGTTACACTCCAGTTAACCTCATTAGGGTTCATTGGAGTCATTGAAGTGCTAGCACTTGATGGTTGGATTTCTATGATATGTGTCTGATCTCTTTCAGTTGAGACTCAGTCATTTATTGCACTCTGACTTCAGTTAGGGCTTAGTTGAGTCAATTAGGGTTTTGATTAATGGTTAACTTGAGTGTTGACTATGGATTACATTAAGTTAAGCTAGACTCACTCATTCAATTCGAATGACCTCCTTAGGAATTCAAATTGCCTCTCATTCATGCTTGTAGCATGACATTGTAATGTAATTTCTCATTCTTGGTGTGAATATACAGTGCGGCTACTCATTATGTAGCCCTTGTTCACCATTTTCATGAATTATTGTCATTAATCTGATGATGAGACTGTGTTTAGTCCCTAGATCACTGTGCAATTTTAATAAAGACAAAATATTCTCATTTCTAGAACCATTTCATACTCATGAATTTTATTCACATGAAATACTTTCAATATACTGATAAAGATTTACTTCATTATGTACAAATATTGACCAACCAATTTATCATAAGTCATTATAATCTTAGGTACTGATAAGAAGCCCTATATTAGTCCTATATCATTCAAAAATTCATTTTATGAAAGAAATATACAGCCCCATGTTCATATCTCATGAGGTAAGCATGAATCCCTATATCTAGCCATTCATGTAGTCTTATGTTCACAGTTTATGAAACAATCATGCTGCCCTAAATTTCATGTCTTATGAAATATGTTTTCAGCCTTATATCAGTCTTTATATCATCTCGCAAAAATTGGACTCATGAGATTGATAACATTCCAATAAAGATAGGAACAATAATGCATATGCTAAAAACAATTCCAAATCCAAGAATACAGATTGTAATAAAACAAAATCTGATTTTATAAAAGCATATTATAATTAAATAATCATGCAGCTCAACATTCATCAATCATGTCCAACTTTCATATCTCATGAATCAATAATGAAACTCTATATTTGTGAAACACGAATGCAACTTTATA
>LPNX010663299.1:114201-125104 GCA_001517045.1 Pseudotsuga menziesii | reverse complement strand
TATATTCATATTTTATAAAATAATCATGCATGCTCTATATTCATATCTTATGAACAATCATGCATCCTCTATATTCATATTTTATAAAATAATCATGCATGCTTTATATTCATATCTTATGAACAATCATGCATCCTCTATATAACTATAATGAAAACATTCAAAAGCATATAGATATAATTGGCATATAATAAAAAAATTGGGTACTTATCTTTTTATTGTTTTACATGCTCCCTCTTGATCTCAAATTCCTTGCGGAGATTATTGTAGTCCATCGGTCTTGATCTCTTTGCAAATTTGAGTGCATGCAGGAGGTAGCGAATCTTTGCATGGAGAAACTGGATCCCATACAACTTGAAGCGAATGTTCTTCTTTCAAATAAAAAATTATTCCAATGATCATCCTCTTCTTTGGATGAGATCTAAAATCTATGAGGCTCTCATTATACACAAGATCCATTGAATAATGATAATATCCGACTTACATCTCTTGGGGTTGTTCCATCAATTGGTCCACTTTGGGAAAACGGCCATAACATGAATTCTGAGAATTGCATCTTCAAATACCTGATTGTATATTTCAAATAGTTGTGCTGTTTGAAATATTCTCATGAGTATGATAAATTGACCAATTTTGGAAGTGGGTTGTCAACCATTTTGTCTGATTCCATACGGATTAATCAAAATGTCTCCATGAAATTTGTCTCCTGAAAAGTGACAGAAATGGTGCATATTGACTTTCGCTTTAATTCACCCTGCATAAGGAGTCCTCACTAATCTAGGTCAAGTAAACATCTAGATCATTCTCCTCAATAATTATTCACACTCTTTCCATCAATTTGAAAGTATCTTCAAATTGGCCTTCCGGTTGGATGGAGATCGATGCCATGGCTCCAAGCTCTTTTCTCAATACTTCTCAAGATCACGTAGGATTTAGTTGCTTGCACAAACTAAGCTCTCGTATTCCCTTTCTCTGATACCATGTTAGTGATTAAGAAACATATGAAGAAACTTGAACTTTAAAACTTTAATCCATAATAACAATGCATATAAATCTTGTCAATAATCCAAAGACATAAATCAAACCATAGAACACAAGATATATCCTGGGAAAACCATCTTTTGATTCAGAGGATAAAAAACCCAGCAAACTATCTTAGAGTATGATTGATAAGTAGCAGAGAATGATTACAACACAATAAAAGATTTCTTTCACCAAGATCACCAGAGAGAGGAGATTGAATGGAACATTGTATCTAACTTACCAAGTGCATGTCACTTTAATAACAAGTCAAATTAGGTTTTACAACAAAAATAGAATGGTTGCATGTAGAAACAACTTGTTAACACTTAGAAAACTGAACCATCTTTAATCATGCACCACATACTGATCTAGTGTCAAGATGGCACTCCATAATTATCTTCCACATGAAGATATGTGCCTTCCATTAATTAACTAACTCTAACTGAGTAGTTAACTAAGTTGAATTGAATGTAATTGAGTTGAACTGAATGTAAATGAACAAAACTGAATGTAACTGAATAGAACTAGTGCATCTCCATCAGTTTATTTCCAATAACCATTTGCATAAGTTAAGGAGTTGAACCCTTAATTAACTGAACTTGTTTACCATAACTGCAATTCAAATTCTCTCTCTATCTTTGTGCTTATATTAAATATCTATGCATGGTCCATGTGTGTTTTCATTAGTTAATCATATCATACTCATAATATCATTTTTGAACCTATGATCATATGTATTTCCCCAGGTCATATAGTGATATGCTAAAGTAAATCACTCTAGGCGTAGCTAATCCCTAAAGGAGACTTGTAGCACATGTTGATCATGACTAGCCATACATCACATAGTATATCTACTTTACATAGTAAAGTACACCACCTCACAACATAGGACTACACAAGCCTACTGTCCACCTCAATCATATGAGCATATTCATAGGAATACACAAGCCTATTGTCCATGTCAATCATATGAGGACATTCGTAGGACTACACAAGCCTACTGTACACCGCAATAATATGAGGATATTTGTAGGAATACACAATCCTACTATCCAGCTCAATCATATGAAGATATTTATAGGACTAAAAAATCCTACTGTCCACCTTAATCATATGAGGATATTCGTAGGAATACACAAGCCTATTGTCTTGATATTACACACGATACTTTACAACATCACCACCTTAATCATATGAGGATATTTGTAGGACTACACAAGTCTATTGTCTTTCTATTACTTACAAGACTTTACAACATCACCACCTCAATCAGATGAGTATATTTTTAGGACTACACAAGTCTACTGTCTTGCTATTACTTATAATATTGGAGAATGACTTTTGATGTTGTAATCACAACACTTGTAACTCTATTTTGTTCACAACTGTTTTTGATGGAACTTTCGTTTCCGTGGGAGGTTTTGTCTGTATTTGTCGGTTCGTTTTCGACAAGTAGTCGATATCTGTCGACTCTTTCTATTGATACCCAAGTAGACTTCTTTGAATTGGGTATACTCTCTTGTGGCTCTGACTGATTTGTTTTTTTTATCTAAGGCTGTGATTGGCTGGCGGGTGCTCCTTCATGTTTTGGGTAGAGTAGATGAATACTTCGGTTGGATGAAATGTGTTGAAAGATGACCCAGTTTATTTCTTGTGGTTGATGAATTACCAAAAGGTCAACATCGTTTCCTTCGGAGTCTAGTCGAATCCATACACCTAGCTTACTAGCTCATAGTCCCATCTCTTCTTGAATAATATCTTGCACTCGTGCACTCGGGTTAGAATTTATTGGAGAATGAGGTATAATGATTTGGGGTATATCAATTTGGATAGCTTCACCACGCTCTATCCAAAAATATTCTTCCATTGGTGACACTTCTTCATCAATGCCTTCTTCTTGTCATTCATGACCCAAATCTAGTGGATTCTCTTCTTTCTTTGTCACTCTGGTCATGATTCTGCTATGGAGCACAACAACCTACTCTCCAATATATTCCCTTCTTTTCCTCCACTTTTCTTGATCTATCTTCTGGATATCTGAAGTGCCTTTGTGAGTTACTATTCGTATTATCTCCTTTTTGGCTTGAATTTTCATCATTGGCAGTGGTTTCTTCACAAGTCGACTAGAATTCCTCTAATCTACTCCAAAACATGACCAACCACCACCCCATAGCCAACCTGAATGATTTAGTAAGCCCGGGTGGATCTATTTATTTTCTTAGCAAGTACTCCCACTCTCTTTCTTCAAAATTTTTTTTCCATGGGTTTTGTTTTTCTTACCAGTTTGTGTTAGATGGTGGTTCTATTAGTAATGAACTAGGTTCGATAATATGGCCTACACCCTATCGATCATGAAATTGAACAAAAGAGTCAGTAATGAACAAACAAATTGTTCGGTGAAGTCGTTATATAATCTCTCTTGGATTCTTTCAATAGAGACACTTTCTTCAACAATAAGTTCTTCACAAAATTCGTCTGTGATTCTTTCTAACCACTTCGACAAATTTGTATGGCCTCCTCTTGTCAATTTTTGGACTAACTCTTTGTCTTTAGTTTCTGGCGGCTGATCCATCAAGTAGTTTCTTTAAAACCTAAGGTACAGACTTGAAAGAATTCTCATGTGTCTCAGAGAAGAACTTCTCCTTGGCTTATGCAATAGTAACTCTGTTTCTCCTAGCGTAATTTTGCAAATAATTTGCAATCTTACGTTCCCAGCAGTTCTCAATCTCCTGCTCTAAAATGATCTAGTCATAGTCATTTCTGTTGTATATGTACTACTGATAATGGAACCAATGTTGTAATCAATGAGATTGCAACGTTACCAATAATACACATAAAGAATCATATAAACATATTAGATGCAAGAGACAAGAATGGTAGATAGAATAACATATTATATTACTCAATACGCACGTGGGTTCATACAATAAACCGAACCAAGTATATATATGGCTCAACAACCTATATATACATTTACAAAATAGTTATAATAACTACTTGTTGTGTCAACCATCGACACGACCTATGAGGTCGACCTAATCTACCATTAGTCAACTAATGAGTCTAGTCAGCTAAGCCGACTAGCTCCTCCAACAGGACTTAGGTTGTCTTCCGGATTTGATGAGGATCTCTTTGGTGAGATAAATTTTGTATGTTGATGATCCATTTATTAATTCTTGCACATGATCTAGGAACTAGGAATCAAAATCATCAAAGAATAATTGACAAATACTCATGAATTGGAAAAATAACTGGAACCAAAATAGGTTTCCTCTCTGTATATTTAATAAACAATAAAGGGTTACAATACCAATGCTGAGCAATGGCTTAACTCCATGAATAATTCAAATACCTAAGGAGACAATTCGAATTCAGTGAGTGATTCTAGCTTAACTGACTCTTTGCCATGCAATCTCACTCAGTTAACCACTTGACTAAAACCCTAATTGACTCACCAAACCCTAACTGAAGTCGAAGTGCAATAAATGACTGAATCTCAACTAAAGGAGATCAAACACATGTCATAGCAATCCAACCATCAAGTGCTAGTCCTGCATGACTCCAATGAACCCTGATGAAGTTAACTGAAGCTGAACTAACCATCAGAAGTTGGTGGAGGCGCCTTGTTGACTCCATTTCATTAAATAATAATAAATAATCATTAAATAATATATTTAATGAATGGAGGCACCTTAACTGACTGTAACTGACTGGTTGAACTGAAAGTAACCACCAGTTAGCAATTAGGTGCATTAATGTCACACAAATAACCCCTGGAGTGCTCCAGTTATCCTCCTTGACTGTAGGAGAAGGCTAAGTTAGCCTCCTTAACTATAGGTAGGTGTGGGAGTGACTGGGATGATGGTAATTAATGCTCCACTGATGTCAATTAAACTTAGGATAGTGGTTTAACTAGGCCAATTTGACCAAAAGAGTGTGTATGATGGTAAATGTCACCAACACCCCCCCTTAAGCTATACTCAGGAAGAGTTAGAAAACATAGATGCATAAAATTCTAGGGCCCTGGAAACAAAGGCCATAGGTCACCCTATACAATAAAGTAACTGCTTAATATAACTAAGGAAACGGGGAAAACCTCATGGGAAAAATACCCCCCTCAAACTAAGCAGTAAATCAATAATTGGTTCTTTTATGTAGCAGTATCCTGAGACTGTGCATGTGAACCTATGAATCCAAACTAAATGAATATGTCTGTAGGAATCTTCCACTTTGGAAGAAAAACAATGCACTCAACTAAATCAGAAATATAAACAGCTGCACAGTGAAAACTGGACCCATGTAGAGCAACTGAAATCATCTGAAGAGAGAGCAAAGGTTCTTGAGGATTTGAACCATGTGTGGAACACTCAAGAAACCGATATGTTGCAGCCCTGAACAGAAAACCATGATTGGTAAAATCATCCCCGAATCTTAGGAGCAAGTGTCCAAGCGGATGCAGAATGTCTTCCTCTTTACTAGTTCTGTGAGGAGATGAGCTTGTGACCAAAGGTAGAGAATCCCTGGGACTCTGGAGAGTGAATGCTTGAGCTCCATAATCTTATATATGTTCTGAAATATCTAATGAATCACAAAATAAAATATCAGCAACCTCATAAGAGGAAACTAACACCAAATCCCCATCAGTAAATTTGAAGAAGAATTGCGGTACTTGATTTTTCACACCGGAATTGGTGAGAGCAGCTACAAGCATGACTGAAAGCTATTGAATTTTAAAATATGAACAAAATAATATCAGATCAGAATTTAAATCAGATCTAAATAAGTTCACAATAGATCCAAAACTGTGAAATGAAATCAAATCCCCAGCAGCAGTTTCGAAGGAGACTTGTGGTACTTGTTTCTTCACACCGTTGATGAGAACAGCTACAAGCAGTACTGAAGGTTTATGAACCTGAAATTTTGAACCAATAAATATCAGATCAGATCCAAATAATATCATATCATATCCAATAAGTTTCATATCAGATACAAAATTATGGTCAACCGAGACGGTAGATGCACAATTTTCTTCTTCTTCAAAATTCTAAATTTTGGTGCATGCAATCCTGCAGGAATTTGCTGGAACATCTAGATCATGGGGAGCGAATGGATCACTCTAGTAATCTGATATTTCTTCCAAAAAATCCAAGGTATCACATATTTTCACACCAGCAGCAACATTAGAGGAATAAAATTCAAATTTCTCCTCACTTTTGGAAGCAATTACTGGTAAATTTTGCACAGAATTCAGAGGAAAATCACCGTTGAATGTTTGCATGGAAGTGCAGCAGTATTTTTCTTCAATATCAGAGATTCGAATGTATTCTTCTGTTTCAGAAATATGAGAATATGAGATATCATAGATCTCATGAACTTCCAGAGCATCAGGAGAAGGAGTCACTTCATGGAGACTTCCTTCAATTCGAATTGAATGTGCAGAAGATTCTGCTTCATCTTTATCTTGAACAACTTCATCAGAGAGAGTAGAGGCTGGGAATTTTGAGTAAATAACTCTTGTGGTGCTGGATTTGATCTCCAAAGTACTATTATAATCCTCATTGTGCTTGCCAAAGGTTCTATCCAATTTTGTCCAGAGATCCTTTGGGTGGTCAGCAAAATCAATAGGGTAGTACAAGCTATCATCAAGGGCTAGACCTATTGTTCCAAAAGCTCTATCACAGTCATTTAGCTAGTCATTCTCATTCTCATAAGACTCTCTTCCAAGTCCAATAGACACCTCATAAAGACCTCATCTCTTCAGAGATGCAATCATCTTCAACTTCCATTCCGAATAGCTTGTGAATGGGGTGAGAAGAGGGATTGATGAGTCCATTTGAAGTTGTACCTGATAAAACCTGCAAATCAAAACAAAAAGGGCACCGTAAGGTCAGACAACCTGCACATTTAGGCTTTCATAACACCCAGCATAGTCAATCAAGCAAGCTTGATCAACAAGTTCTTTACTTGGGGTATTAAGTCGTAAGCCTTGGCTTCTGGTGCAGTGCTGGATTTTTGAGCTATTGCTCAAATTTCATGGAGAAATCTATCAAAAATATTGTTCTTGAGAGATAGATCTTCGTCCCGCCGCATGCTCTGATACCATATTAATTCTTGCACATGATCTAGGAACTAGGAATCAAAATCATCAAAGAATAATTGACAAATACTCATGAATTGGAAAAATAACTAGAACCAAAATAGGTTTCCTCTCTGTATATTTAATAAACAATAAAGGGTTACAATACCGATGCTGAGCAATGGCTTAAATCCATCAAGAATTCGAATACCTAAGGAGACAATTCAAATTCAGTGAGTGAGTCTAGCTTAACTAACTCTTTGCCATGCAATCTCACTCAGTTAAGCACTTGACTAAAACCCTAATTGACTCACCAAACCCTAACTGAAGTCGGAGTGCAATAAATGACTGAATCTCAACTGAAGGAGATCAAACACATGTCATAGCAATCCAACCATCAAGTGCTAGTCCTGTATGACTCCAATGAACCCTGATGAAGTTAACTGAAGCTGAACTAATCATCAGAAGTTGGTGTAGGCGCCTTGTTGACTCCAGTTCATTAAATAATAATAAATAATCATTAAATAATATATTTAATGAATGGAGGTGCCTTAACTGACTGTAATTAACTGGCTGAACTGAAAGTAACCACCAGTTAGCAATTAGGTGCATTAATGTCGCACAGATCACCCCTGGAGTGCTCCAGTTAGCCTCCTTGACTGTAGGAGAAGGCTAAGTTAGCCTCCTTGACTGTAGGTAGGTGTGGGAGTGACTGGGATGATGGTAATTAATGCTCCACTGATGTCAAATAAACTTAGGATAGTGGTTTAACTAGGACAATTTGACCAAAAGAGTGTGTATGATGGTAAATGTCTCCGACACCATTTCTTCAAGATTAGCCTAAATTTAGTATAGATGCAATGTTTAAGCATTAGAACTTGGGTCAAATATTTTATAGTGGAATTGAGAAAATAAAAAACCGAATCACTCATCAACACCTTGGAACAACAAAACCTTGTGATGATATTCTTGAAGAGAAATTGTGTAGAAGCCTCTATAGTCTAATCCTTCACGAGAAAGGCCTCTACCCATCTTGTCAACTATTTTTTCCATAGTGATGATGTATATTGAACCTATTACACACATAGCATAATTAATTGACTTAATAGAATACATATCCCACTTGTTGGATGGCTCTAGTGTGGTGACAGGGAAGAGTAACAATTACTCCCATCTTGATAGATTGCTAACATGTTGGAAAATGTCATAGTGTTTATAATACTACTTGTCTTCTTGACATAGTTAATGCAACCACAACCTAATGCTTAGTACTTTCCTGGTAGTTGTTTTTCTAACATTTTGTCCTCCACCAAAACCTTCATGTGCTTCATACAATATAGAATTGTGTTCATACTCCATTGTATATATGCATTATATACCATAAGCTCCAAGCTTGTATATTTTTTTCTATCAATTGGTAATCCACAATCCTTTTAACTAGTTCTTGTCACTATGCCACTGTATAATACTTTCGCACTTGAACTATCATAAGATATGATGTAATTTTGATGAACTAATCTAGTATTATTTCAACTATAAACAAAAATGCATTAGGAAACTCATCATATAGGTTTCCTCTAGCTTCCCTAGACTCCATCCTAGATAAATGATGTAAGAATATAATTCTTACATGTTGTATAGTGTAATTTTTATATATAATTGATGATGATATGAATACATAGTCTCTTGGTATATATAGTACATGAGCTCCTGAATGAAGCAGGTATGTCTTGCCCAGGAGAGGCTTGAGACTCCCATACACAACAAGCGGAGGTATGTAACCAATTATTGTGGCCCTCAGCTTCAACGCATAAAGCGACTGTGCTGTCCGACCCCAACCTGGCCAGGACACCTGTAGAATAACCCCTGCAAAGTACACCCTCGATATCCTAGGTAAGGCCACTAAGGTCACCTCAATATAATCAATGCTCAGGCGGACATTCGCAGGTGGGATTGACCGTATGGGCAGGGTAGCAAAGCCTGAAACTCTTGAAAGAGGCCCCAGATACGAATACAATCCTGGAAATATCTCCGGTGCTACTCAGTTATGACTAGGGGTCATCCCAATCAATAACCGCTCACACTGCCTCGTGCTTAATTCCCTTTTGAGAGGAGGATCCTTAGAAACATTGGTCATACCAAGGATTTCACACACTCACCTGGACAGACACCTACATGTTGTTGTTTAGTGATCTTGGAGAATTGACTTACAATGACCTATTCCAATATCCTAAAACCTAATCTTGTTGGTGCACCCTAGAAAAGAAAAGAGTGTAATTCATTTTATTTAGTGTTGATTTTAGTTGGATTTATTACTCAAAAAAGGTATATGATCATCCAACTAGTGTTGTTATGACGCAACATGAAGTAAAATGCACACCTAACAATCAATGAAAATGGATTGTGTCCATGAAAACAGGGTATGCTACTATGTGAAATGCACAATTCTTCTTCAAATGATAAATGCAAATTTTCCTATATGAAGTCCTAACTAGTACTCCAAAGCAAATCTATCTAGTGCAAGTACAATGCAAAGTGAAAAATGCAAGGCATGATGATAAGCAAATGTTTTTGGATTTTTTGAAAATAAAAGAGATGCAAAAAGAAAAAGAATGATTCTATGACCCCTAGACTCTGCAAGCATACCCAAACAGCATTCAAGCAAAGCACTAAGGTAAAAGAACTCTAATGCACTAATCTCAAACAAAAAATCGAAAATGCCATGACAAGAACTTTAAAAAAAAAATTAGCCTAAAAAAACGTTTCTGGTCAGAGAAAGAGGTCTGAACAGACTCAGGCAGTGTCAAAGGAGAATCAACAACTAACAAAATTCACCCAGCAACCAATTATCTTCCACAAAAAGGAAAAATCAAGGGTATACACGACTGTTCGTAGTAAACCCGTGTGTATATGTGGAAATAACAGACGAAACCGCGTGCATATGCTACTGTAGGTCAAAAACCCGCGTACAGGAAGAAAGGTGCATAAAGTCAAGGGAAACAGACAGGCTGAGAAAAACTTCACACCAATCAGACTCTACCAGGCATACATGCCCCCATACCTGACACAGAAATAAGATAGAAAGAGCAATTCAAATTCATTGAATGCCGAGAAAACAACCCCCAAAGGATAACTACTAGGAACCCCCCAACGGAGTCGGCAATTCTGTTACAGAGAGAAATTCCTATGGCTTGGGGTACCACAAAGGACAACTTGACTCCAGAAATCAATCCTTTCCAATATGTAATAGAAATTAAATGTCTAACACTAAAGGATCAGACCTCGTACCTTATTCCAGACAGTTGAAGTAGATCCCCGTTGAGCTTTCCAATCTTCAGCTTGAATTGATCTGTTACTTCCTCAACAACAAGTAAACAATACAAGCATTCTATATATCATGGTGTTAGATCTATTCTAGCATATATAATCAATAATGTATAAGCATTTGACATAATCCAATGGAGAACATATTCATTCAAACACACATTATTGGACAGGAAAATATATTTCTATTAATATAAATCAGAGATTACAAGATACAACCTCTGATGGCACGTCTGCGAACCGGAGAAACTGAATCCCCCACTTGGGCCTCCACCACTTCAATCCTCCATCTCTCGATAGCAAAATCACAAGAAAAAGGCAAGCTTGGGAAGAACACAAAAGTGCTCCAAGGGACAAAGGGATGCAGACTCAAGCATAAGTTCTGGCAACAATGGACTATAGTTTTGTTGCTCTCAATTCTCTCTTATGCCTTCAATGTACCAAGGGGTTCCTTATATAGCTTTTCAAAGGGATAATGAA